>JAJTUV010001836.1:0-282513 GCA_021653895.1 Mastomys natalensis
TTTCTCAGACACACATATCTGCAGTTGATTTTCTCAAACTTTTTTCAATAAAATTGATTATTACTATCTCTACATGACAAGTATACATTGATATACACATAGCATGACATGTGTGTGGAAGGTAGAGAACATCTATATGAAACTTCTTTCTCTTTCTGACTTTTGATGACTTCCAGGACTGGTAACCAGGCTATGAGGTTTGTATGACAAGAGTTTTAGCCACTGAACCATTTAGCCAGGATTGAAGTTAGTTTTCTTGATTGTAACATTTACATATCAGTATTTTGCTTTTCTTCTGTCAGGATATGTTAAATTGTCATTTTAAATGGACATTCAAGACAGGCAAAATGTTGCATCAAAGTACTACTTTGGGGAGAAAACAAAAATTTGAATGAATACAATAGCCAGATAATTTGTATTTTCAAAAATAAACAAGACTCTCAGGGGTTGTTTTGGATCATTCATTATCCTTTGCTGTAGTCTACAATATGAATTAACATTAGTGTTATTAAGAGAGGTAATGAGTCACACACAATACAAGGTCCATGAATATCTATCATTCTTACAGTTTATTTATTATTGTTTTTATATTAAATCTCTTTTTTTTTTCCATTAAGGAAGAAAGATAACTCAGTAGCAATACACGCAAGAGAAAACAGGATCTTTGCAAGAGATTGAAAATCCCTGGGTCTCCCTGTGAATTTAAGTATTCATTTTTCCACAACTAATCTGAGAATGTTTAATCAGCCAAAATGTAAAAATTATGTCATTCAATACGCCTAGAATAAGGAATGTAAAGAATTTGTAGTTTACATGTCAAATGTTTAATTATATTTATCATTGTCTATTCATTTAATTTTTAGACTCCTGTTTATATTGATATTCATTGATTTCTCTCATAATTACTTGTCTGTGTTTTATTGGGTAGTGTGTGTATGTGTGTGTGTGTGTGTGTGTACACACCTAGCTGTGCATATGCATGTGAGTGCATGTAGAGAACAGAAATAAAAAGCACACGTCCATGTTCTGTAACTCTTTAATTTAATATTTAATTATTAATTAATTAAATTTTGGGAATGCATTTTTCATAGGCCTATAACTTATGAATTACTGTAAGCTGGTCAGCCAGGACACCCCATAGATTTGCTGTGTCTGCCTGCTAATATGTCAGACCTTTAAATTTTTTAATATTTTTCTGTTTACCCAAGAAATACATAACTGTTGTATTTACATAACTTCCATCCTTCTCCATTCTCCAACAACTCATTTGTTCCTCAAATCCCATCTGAAGCTCATAATTTTTCTTTAATTATTATGATTATACACACACACACACACACACACACACACACACACACACACACCCTACCAACTCTCTGTAGCAGTAGATGTATTTTAGGGATAATTACCTGAAATTGGATAACCTACCAGAAATCTTATTCCTGGAGAAAACTGATTCTCTCAGCAGCCAATGACTGCCTATACTTCTTCATTTAGTATTGGACCATGCTTAATTTCCCATTTACAATGGCTACTGTCATAATGCAGATCTTTCAGAGAGTTGCAACTGATCAAAATACAGAAGATAAGTGTCTGTGAATGTAGGATGTGAAGCCCAAGTCACTATATCTTCAATAAAATCTCTACATCTAAGACCCAGGGAATATCACTGTAGGGATACAAGAAAGATTATAAGACCCAGAGGACAAGGACATCCATAAGTATGTTATAGTCACAAGCAGAAAGCTGTACCCTTAACATTTTGACAAAGTACTGGTGTGCCAGGGTGGGTGCTGGGGTTCTGAATCCAGGTTCTCACAACTGTGTTGTAAGCTCCACCAAGCCCTTTTAATTGCTTTTGTTAGGCCATCCTGCAGCTCACTTTTCAGCTCCAGTCACTTAGTACATTTTCCCTGATCTCAAACCAAAAACTTGTCCTCTCACCACACTGGCTACTGAGACATACATCCATTTTTTTTGGCACAGTCAAGAGATTTCAAAGGATTACATTAGTCACAGTTTATCACTTAACAGATTCAGAAATTCAGGAGTAAGCAGGCAAATCAGGTGGACATTTACCATCAATTTCTTGCCAGTTGGTTTATTTGGCTTCAGTAATTTGAAATCCTATACTGCTTTGCAGAGAGCACGACCCCTCTACATTCAGTATGCTCACTGTGTGTGTTGACTATTAACAGCAAGGATAAGTGATTCGTCACAAGAGAACACAACCCCTTTAAGACAAATGAGACACATGACTCCTTCCAGGGATTCTTTCTGTCTGGTCAGGAAAGAGTCTGGCGATAACACACTCTGAGATAATCATTCCTGTGATAACGGTGAAGATGACAGCTTAACAGAGCTTTGAGAAAAAACAGATATGTATCGCCTTCAGCAGATACACAACATTGATATTTTTTATCAGCCATTTCCTTTAGTATTTTACTCAAAATGCACTCAGCTGTTAATTTTCTAGGCAGAAAACATTCGCATGGATAAAGATAATCCTTGGGCACTTGAAAACCACTTTAGGCAGTGAACTATTATAGGCTAGGGGCTGACCTTAGGTTCTCATGTCTAATCGGGGGAGGGGGATTTTAACCACTACTACATTTTTTTTTCCTAAGAGAAAAATTAATTAAGTAGAGTAATTTGGAACATGGTGTATAACAAATGAATTCTACTGCTAAAATAAAAGACTCAGCTATTTCTCACAATGCTGTGACAAGCTGGTATTATAGCTTATTGAATGTATCTTGTAGACCAATAGCTAGAACTCAAGACTCAATCAAGAAAGGACAAGTACAGGCCAGGTTGTGCAAAATGATAGATCACAATGCTGTACAGGAAGAAGGGAATTCAGACTGAATTGATCCCTATTGTAATTGTGACTGAGAAGTATTTATGAGACTTTTCAATGTGTTTTTAGTAACCTAGCATCCATATATTTCAAAGAGTAGACAATTAAGGCATCATAAATGTGATGACACTGAGGAGATAAATTTTACAGTAGAATGTGATAAGGGAATTTCTCTTTGATGTCAAATGGAGCATGTTTGGGTACTTACAGTCAGGTCAATCAGTTTTCCATTTCCTGTGTATGATATTGGTATCCTCCTTGGTCCCACTCTCTGGTTGTTAGTTGTGTAACTCCCAGTAGATTGATAATGAGATATCAAGCCACAGATGCATAACTACCCAGATGATGGAGGAAGTCATGAGGGAGTCATTATCATCACAGCCCATAGACTCTAATACCAGAGATCAATAACTCTCTCATGGGATGGTTCCCAAAGACATAAGCAAATATTGTTCTCCCTAACCATGACAGAAGTGAAGCTTGTTAAGAACTGGGAAATGATGGTAGGTATACATAAATCCATCACATGTAATTAAACTCAGTCTAAGGTCAGTTTGCCAGATTAGGCTACACTGAGATACTTTTAGGTTTGAATAACAAGAGAAATGGGGAAGAGTGAGATGAAGAGAGACAGAAGAGGGAGAGGGGACAAGCACAAGGACAGAGACAGGGAAGGACAAGGACGCAGGGACAGATTCAGGAAGTTCATTTTCATTCTCTTGCTTTGACATGTTGGAATGCTACTTCTGATGTGAGTGACATCACCTCCTCACAAAAATCTGTCCCATCATATAATCATTCATTTAAAAATATTTCCAAAAGATTTCATTCATCATGAAATTTAAATTTGGCTGAGTGGCTCATATCCCCTAGATATACGTAGATATATTAATATTCTTAATTCTTATGTTCTTATGCAATTATAGATAAAAGATATGTGGAGAAGATAGGTTGTCTTCTACATCTGAATTGTCAAATAAAGCTTATTTTTCACAAAATAGTTATAGTTGTCATTTTAACTACTATTAAGAATAAATCTCCTTGTTTCACAACCCCCTGAATCATTCAAAAGCATTTGGAGTATCTCCTCTATTATACTCTTTGTTTTTGCTGACACATTTTACAGAAAATAATGGGCACATTTATAGAAAATATTGTTATTCTGTACCTTGAACCTGAGTAACAGTGATCCAACTTAGAGGAAACATAGATGAAATCAGTTTCTGTTTATGTCAATAGTTTTGGTAATTAACATGTGAAGTATTAATAGTAACAAAAAGAAAGTATAAATTAATAAGAAAAGCATGAGATTATGTATATATTTATTATATAATATATGTCTATATTACATTTTCACTTAGTAATTAATAAAATATAGGCAACCTGTGGTCTTGGTTATTTTAATAACACTTCTCTATATGCAGTATATGTCATTTAATGAAGGTATAATTTCTTATTCAGTGTATACAGATAGATATAGACAGATATTATGAGTAGACAATTTACTGTGACTTTAAAGAAAAATAAGAGACCATAGACATTGGTACCTTGGGAGAAGATACCAAGAGTCAGGAAGGAAGATCTTAATGTGATACTTCAAGGAGCTCTGTGAAGTTTTAATCTATGCAAGCATGGATTTCCATTACTTTATACAAATGAAAGTCATTCTGTATCAATATTACTGTGATAAAATTCACATTTTTTAATAATTGTTTTGGCCTTGTTTACTCTTCTGTACAGGCACCAATTTCCTCTACCTAAATTAGTTTCTCATTAGTTCTAAGTTTATATAGTTGCTGTGATAACTCAGCACTGTTGGTAATATCAAGAAAAAAAACAGGTAAAATCGGTAATTCAACTAATTAGTCACATTTTTATTTTTAGTAAACCTTCATCACTTTTAAAAATGCATTTTGCAAAACTTTACTGTATAAATTTTTGAAGTAGATATTTAAATACTATGTAACTATTATTATTTTATAAATGATGTTTAACTTTAATGATGTTGCTAATATTTTAATGCTGTTTATCATTTGTACCTGCCTGCTGAGTGCACAGTGAACTTCTCAACGAATGTTTGAATTTAAATAACAACATTTTCAATTTTTACATTAGTGTTTCATGCCAGCTTTAATTTTGAGAGTTTTCAAATAAAACATTTTTTCATTAAAACTATCAACTTTTTTGTACTTGCCGTTAATATTTCATCTTATATGAATTCTTTTATGCTATCCAACTTAGCTATTGGCTTGTTTGTTTTCATATTGTTCACTTTTTTGAGCTCTTCAAATATTTTAGATAATAATTCTCTGTGAGATACATATCTAGTAGTCTGCACAATGGAATTTTTCATTCATAAAGAATGAAATTAAATCAATCAAATAAAAATGGAAATCTGCAAACAAAATTAAATTAAGAAAACCATGAAACACTTGTAAAGACTGACCACATGTGTCCTCTCACTCATGTATCCAAGAGTCTACATAAGGTCATAAAATCTCATGCCTGTATAAGACATGGAAAGCAGAGAAGAAGTTATCTAGACAATCAGAGAAAACTATGTGGAGGGAGAGGCTAACAATGGATTTTATAAACAAGATTGTGGAGTGGAACTTCATATTATGAGGTTGCATGAAAATAACCAAATGAAACCCAGTACCATGTACAGCAAATATATGCTTATAAATTATTACTGAAGTAAAAAACGTCAGTCACACTTGATGCTAGACCTGTCTTACAAACATGTTACACACTCATTCCATATATTTCTGACTTTCCCCTACTACATTCTGAATTGAAAACTGAATCTAGTCTCTGTAGCAATATATTAGCAAAACAGATGAAGCAAAATGAAAACCTCTAGGGTCTTGCATCAAGATGTGGTAATGAATCAGCCTAAGCATGAAAGTGCACCTGAGCAGCACAGAGTGACATTAGCACTTGGGGTCCTTTATTTCTCAGTAGGAAGTGAATTCCTAATAAAATGTAATAAGCAGGAATCGTGATTTAAATGTCAAACATAACAGGTATCTGCAATAATATAGTCAACAGCACTAGATGGTTATCCTTGTAGTAAACTGTAGCCCTTCATAAGGCAGTTTGGAAATGATGCCCTCTAAATCATTGATATACACCTAAGTCAAGAGAGGCAGCTGCATGCAGTAATACTAGGGCAATAAAATCAGCCAAAATAAAGATAAGGAATTATAATTATACCACTATCATCTTCCTTGGCAATGTGCAGTTATAGTAAATTATAAGCTTCATCTTACATTTTAAGTGATAGCAAATGTTTTATGTTCATCTCATACCTGTATTATCTATAGCTCAGTGCACCTCTTGCTGTTCCTTTTCCATGACTGGTCAGAATTCCTGTACTCTTAGAGGGAAACTGATAGCCTAAGAGTAACCTGATACATACCATGCTGAGTGACACCTGCCTTGCTAGACAATCTGACCTATTGAAAACTGCATTTATGTTTGCACAAAGTTTGAACACCTTCCTGCAATCAACATAAATACAGCCTAATAACTAAAGGCTAAGTTAGTAGAAAATAGGGAGAGAGCAAGCAGAGCAAGGAGTTGTGAGGAACATGACACTAAGGTGTCTTTACTCTGATCTCTGATACTCTATTTTGAACATGGCTTCTGCCTCCCCTCTGAAAACAACAAGCAATTATACTTCAAGGAAGTTCCCAAACTCAAGGGTTTCCCTTGATAGTTAATGAAGCTAAATGCATTTTGCATCACAGTCCTACAACACTCCAATGTCTACATTTGCTGATACAATAACTTTTAACGGTCATAATGATCGGTGGGGAATATAAAAGATTGTATTAGAAATCATTATGCTTTGTTAATATGTTTATTTTCATGGGCTTCCCTTCTATCTCTTCCCCAGCAATGCTGGGCAAACATTAAGAACAGTAATTATTACATCTATCAGAATAAAAAATGTAGAAGTTCATAAAAGAGCCACAGAAACTGGGAAGCTTATACTATAACACCAGTGCAAATAACCCCCATGTTATAATTTACACAATACTGGGGACTTAAAATACACACACACTCACAAACACACACACAACACACACAAAACGGGACCACTCAACAGCTTTAAAAAATGTTGAATAAAATCCCTCTGTTGTATTCATTTGCAAAAGGGTATAATTAATTGTCCTTCCAGCTTTTTAGATAAAGATAGTGCATATGAAAAATAATAGCCTGTCATTCCATAAGGATTAGTAGCTAGAGTTCCACAAAGGAATACATGTTAAAGCAACAATAGTTTATTCTCATTTCTCCAATAACTGGGATATTTGAGAACTTCCAATGTAATGAAAGCACATGGTTAAAATGCAAAATGGTGTGTATTTATATTGTGGTTTATTTTTAAACTTTGAATACTAAAATAATTCTAATAAAATTTAAAATTCATAAAAATCTTTACAAAAAATAATTGTTGGTGGCATCACTTATCAGAGGCTTATATGAACTGGAGTAAGCTAGCAGGTGGCAAGAAAAAAATGAGATCAAGTGTCCCCACTCAGTTCATGTATCCTGCTCTGTAGGGCAATGCAAATGAACCTATGGAATATTCAGCTTCTCCATCCCACCCCCTCCCATTGTGCATGGAATATTAATAGGTTCCATCAGGAAGCTCTTGTCTGAAAGGAGAAGCATCTACAGTTTCTTTGGAAACACAGTTAAACCGAGTCATATTTTTGCAAGATTGCAGATTTCTTTTGAATCAAAAATTACTGTTTCTAAAAATGGATGCAAGCCTAAATTGCACACATGATTCTGTATAATGTAAATTTTGGAAAAATTAAAGAGAATGGGAAACATTTTCCCATATCCCAAACTCTTTGCAAAAGCAGTTTGGTCTCATTTTTCATTTGATAACTATGTGGTCCTTCAAATTGAGCAGTTTTTCATTTTAAATATATTTTAAACAGATTGAAACAAACATTGGTTTAGCAAGTGTTATATGACTAAATGTATAGTATGCTGCATATATTTATAGTTACAGTATTTATGTAATATAAACATGTATTTTGGGATCATTCACTGACCTTTTATCAACATAGGAACAAATTAATAATAAGATAACATTTGATAAATAGACCATAATAAATGTATAGATAAGGACATAAAATGACTAATAAATAATATTTATTTTGCCTACTTGAAATCTGTGTAAATACAGAAAAAGTATAAATTCACCCTAAACTGACATCTCATCCTTCCAGTTTGACCTTTTGAAGACAGCAATGTGAAAAAGAACCAGTTATTCTACAAGCTAACAATTCCAACAGGTTTTCTGTGAAACAAACAAAGCAAAGTTTGCAGCTGCTCACACCAATGCTCTACTGTATGAAGACAAAGCAGATATAAACTTCATGGTGATCACACATCAGTAAAGTTACTGAGAAGATGGTAGCTAACACACAAAAGGATATGTAATTGGTTACAATGAGTAATCGTCCAAGAAGGCACTATGTTGATTGGTCCACTTGCATGTAAATAGCCACTTGAGCCTTGGATCTTTATTTTAGTAAAATCTGTATGTTAGTTAATTTCTGTTAGATGTCAAAATATTTTCCCTGCCTGATTGACAATACCCTTCCTGAGGTACAATATATGTAATCAGACCAAATGAAATCAAGATGTGTATAAAAACAAGAAAGTAAGCGAAAAGACTTAAATTATACCTTAAAAGTTAAATAAATTTAAAAAAAATAGACATACTTGTCTTTTGACAGAGATTATAAAAGTACATTGAAAGTTTAAGACTCATAATTACTCTTACCTTTCTTTAAACCTGAAAGTACCATCCATAGACTACCTTAACAGACATACAAACTAGTAGTATATGCTATTGCCAATGTTCAATTTCTTAATCAATATGAACATAGACATATTAAGACTAAGTAAGAACTCTGAAGAATGAGGGAAAGTTACTAGGAGGAATATTGATAACCCTCATTCTTGACTAAAACTTATTCTGTGGGGGAAAAAAAAAAGAGAGAGAGAGAGAGAGAGAGAGAGAGAGAGAAAGCAAGCAAACAAGAAAGAAAACAGGAGGTAGTGATCCATTCTTTTCCAGTGGGTACCAAAATACAAAGTGAAATGAAATTTGGCTAGAAATTTGGTTAGAGTAAGATGGTAAAGTGGAATAGAAGGAACAGTAGGACTAGGAAATGGATATGAAATAGCATTAGTGTGGTTAAATTTCCCCATATGCTCAGAGGAGCCTGGAAACACAGGGGAAGCTGAAGTGTTTATACTGTGCTCTAAGTACACATTGTGATAAGACCTATGGAAGACAGAAGCATCTATCTATTCACCAAGTTGCCTCTTGTCAGATATGTGGCACATCACTGAGGAAAGTAACCAATACAATCTCCCTTCCTTATATAAGCATCATTTTAAAATAATTACACTTTTTAAAATTCTGTGGGAATTTCATTTGCTCTCTTTTCTCCACCAGTGGCCATCATAGCATCTTCCAGCATGATGAAGGGTAGCTAGATGTGAGGGTGTGTCCCAATAGGTTTCAGATAGATTTCTTTATGTAGCCCCTTAATTCCTATGGCTGCCTTGCAATGGGTGCTTCAAACTGCTATGGTGTACTACCCTTACATAGTAGAGTCTCTCAAATATACAAATGTTTATGGGAAACCCTAATACATCAAAATGAATTTGCTATCTAAAATATGTGGCTTCTGAATAGAAAAAACAGAACAAAACAAAATCCTTATCTAATAATCTTCACAAAAGAGTCAATAAGTAAATATCATTTTCTTCCTCACTGGAGAATAGGCAGAGATAAGTGACTTAGAACTAGCTGTTCATTTCATTTTTAGCCTTGATTGTCTGTAAGTTGATACTCCAGATTCTCAGTTGCATTTTCTAATAAATACTTCTCTCTCTCTCTCTCCCTCTCTCTCCTCTCTCTCTCTCTCTCTCCTCTCTCTCTCTCTCTCTCTCTCTCTCTCTCTCTCTCTCTCTCTCTCTCTTTCTTTTTCTCTCTTTCTAATCTCTTCCTATCTCTTCTCTTTATCTTTTTCTCACACTCTTCTTTTTTGTACTTCCTCACTTCATATTTAAAAACCCTGTAACATCTTCAATTCTCTTGTTCATGTTAAAGCTTTCTATCTTTTCTAAAATTCTTTCGAACACTAATTATTTTAAAATCAGCACTGTATTGTAAATTTCAGAGGCACACCCTACAATAAATTGGTCATAGGTTCCTAATATCTGAAATAAAGGTCTTCAGTAAAATGTGATAAATCTTAATTGAGAGTCATTCAGAGTAGCTATCTTTATCTCAGAGGATTTTTAATCTTTCTGATTCATTTTATGCCATGTTATATAAAAATCATTTATTCTTTAAGGGTGATATCAGAGCAATTTGAGTGAGAAATTTTTAATGTTTATATCTTTCTTTAAATGGTATATATAAAACACAAATCATACATAGTATGTGCTAAACTGTAAGCCACTGTGTTCTTTAATATATGTGTAATGAGTATTTTCTATTTAATAATTCACATAGCACATTGATTCTATGAGTGTATATATGGAATATACACATCTATCAACTCATATCTGAACAGTTACATATTTATTATTATATGTAAACATCCATATGCATTTTCTCTTGTAAGAAAATAAAAAATCATTGATGGTGTTAAAAATTATAAATTGTAATATTTTCAATTACTATTTTGCTCTATTATTAAGTATATAAAATGCAGGACATAATCTTGGTTTTGTGTTTATACTGAACTGATGAGATAAATATAAAAATACAAGTATTTGTACTCTTCAGATTTATGAAAGCAACTGTATGAAGTCAGGGCAAAATGGCCTTGACCTTAACATAAGAGAAATGTGATACCTGCTGAGAAGCCACTAGATTCTGTAGTAACTAGACATGCCCCAAGTTTACCAGTGTCTTTTATGAAAGTGAAGCACTAATCATAAGTGGATTTTATGTGTCCAGTGAAGTTCTCTATACTTTCACTACTTGGTCCTAAACATAACTTGCAAGATGAATCATTTTTATTCTGTATCAAGATTTAACTTTGTTATAACAATGTCAACTTTGACTAAAGAGCATGTGCTTTGTACAATACAGCTAAAGTAGATAGTAAGTATATATGAGGTTCATTAGCCTTTTAATTCCTTCTCTTCACACCAAGGAAGCTTGGCAACTCCAAGATTGGGATTCAAATATTTTACAATTCTGAAAAGACATTTGGGAGTCCAGACAGAATTCAATGCCCATATAGGCTAAACTCAACCAAAACTTGTCAAATGAATATCTGCAAATAAATGTCTTTAATAATTGAGGCATTGAATCAGTCTATATGCATATGCAAATGCCTTGATACCAATAAAAAATGTGGTCAGAAACTTTTAAAAAAGTGAATTCTCAGCATCAGAGGAGAATACCATCTCTGTGCTGTCCTGCCTTTGGGTTGGAGACTAGGTGCAGCCAGGCAGACTGCCAATTCCCAGTGTTCAAAACACATGGGCAATCACAGCTTAGCAGAATTAGTTAGTTCTATTTTTTTTTTTTTTTTTTTTTTTTGTGCCTCTATCAACATCATTTGTGTGTTCTGAATGCAAAGGCTATTTTCCTGGAAGAATCATATCTTGGTGACTAGACTGCAGTAGGTACAAAGTGAACATTTGTTTACAGGTGCTGCTATACCACAGCATCATGAATCATCATAGCAGAAAGGAATTGCTGCCTTATCACTATGTCCATTGTGAAGAATTCCAAATAGCTAACAGGAGACATTTCTAAGAGTAACTGAGAATTGGGAGGATTTTTCTCAGGCTGTTGATTACTTTGGGTGACAATTCTACTTATGTCCTAATTGATACTGAGTTTCCAAAAAAAAAAAAAAAAAAAAAAAATGGCAGAAAGAAATTTCAATGTTTTTGAGAAGTAGTAATGGCTCTGCATTTTTTTTTAAATGGGTTATGTTGTTTATTTACATTTAAGATGTTATCTCTCTTTCCTGGTTTCCCCTCTGAAACCCCTCTTCTCCCACTCTATTTATTTACATTTCAAATGTTGTCCCCCTTCTCAATTTCCCCTCCACAAACCCCCCATCCCATCTCTCTCCTCCTTGCCTCCATGAGGATGCTCCCCTACCCAGCCACCCACTCCCGCCCCACATCCTCACATTCCCCTACACTGGGGTATCAAACCTTCACAGGACCCAGGCCTTCCCCTCCCATTGATGCCTGACATGGCCATCCTCTGCTACATATGCATCTGGAGCCATGGGTCCCTCCATGTGTATTCTTTGGTTGGTGGTTTAGTCCCTGGGAGCTCTGGGGGTTCTGGTTGGTTGATATTGTTGTTCTTCCTGTGAGGTTGCAAACCCCTTCAGCTCCTTCAGTCCTTCCCTTACTTACCTCCTCCATTGAGGTTCCCATGCTGAGTCCAATAGTTGGTTGCAAGCATACCCATCTATATCAGTAAGGCTCTGATAGAGCTGAGACATCCATATCTCACTCTTGTCCACAAGCACTTCTTGGCATCAGCAAGTATAGGGGTTTGTGGCTGGCTGTGGGAAAAACTGGGGACCCGCAGCAGTGGGCCCGGGCTGCCTGGAGGCTTCCAGGCAGCCTGTCTCACATACCGGAGGAAGGTCCCAGGTTCCAGTGGCTGGAGGCTTCAGTGGCGGCAGGCTCGGCAGGCCCCAATGATACGAGGAAGTCCTTGGTTCCAAAAGAGTTTATTGTCATGGCGGATGGTAGATGGATCTGGATGTACCCCCCCAAACTCATGGCAGACCTGGGTTAAGTAGGGAGGGAGAAAGGGGGAGGCTCTGGGGGCAATGCTTAATTGGCTCTGCCCTCTGACCTTCATTAGTATGTAAATCTCTAGGGCCTGAGGCCTGTAGTCACACCCTCTACCTGTGCACTTTGGGAGGGGCTGTAATGGCCTACGTGACTGAACAATGTAGGTCCATGGAGACTGGACTGCTTGTTAGGACCCTGAGTTCTGGGGGCGTGGCCGAACTCCTGCCGTATCTCCCTTGGAGTCTCGGGGTTCTAGGCCCATGCCCAGCCAAGAACCAGGATACCCTTAGGCAGTCCCACAGCTGGCTGCATATAGGATGGATCCCCAAGTGAGTCAGTCTTTGGATGCCTTTCCTTATGGAAATAAAATAGATATAAAGACCCAGGAATTTCAGCAGCTAACCTGGCCTTCTGATTTTCAAAGAGAAAATTGTGTTTTAAATTTCTGATAATATTTCATAATCAACCCAATTCCATGCATGAGTCAATAGTTGAATTTCAAATTAACATGCTTATCCTCAATGGACAAACATTACTAAAATTACAGAGAGTTTGCTGTTCTGAAATGAGAGAAAACAAAACTTACTGGTTGTTGTCTTTAGAAAGGAAGAAATTAAGTTAAAAACATAAATATAAAAAGAATGATACATATTAGGGAACTATATAGTAAAGAATATTTATTTTAAAATTGTTTCACCAAATACCTTGATTTTAGCATAGATAATCTGACATACATTTTGATGAAATTATATATGTGTACATACTTGTCTTTTAAATCAATGAAATTTGGTACCTGAAATAAGATCACAGTCAGTAACTTCATGGAAGGTTTGTGTGATTGAGACTTTATTGTGTAGATTTGCAAGTTTTCCAGCAATGTACAGAGTCCTTTGAGATATGCACTGAATCTTTAACATAAAATTTGGAGCAATGCTATTTCCAGTGTAGTGTAATAAAAGAGAAATCTTACATCCTGACAACTCGCATTCTGTAAGTCTTGCTGAGACACTAGATTCACAGGAATTCAAGATGTCTCAGCTTATGCAGGAACTTGAATACAATGCATCTAAAATGTTTGAGATTTTACTGCTAGTTAGCATAATTGATGAAAACACAGTAACAATGTCTTATTGTGTTACTGTTTAACAATGACAGAATATTAAAGATGCAATTCATGATGTTCCCTGGAAATGTAAGTGAACTAGTAAAGTTCTAGCCACTTTATCACTGAAATATATGGGTAAAAAAAGAATGTAAGTATTATGAATATTAAATATGCTAAGTGGTATATATCCCATACTCAGGTTAGCTATCAAAAGAATTAAATAAACATTTTTAATATTTAGTTGCAAATTTACTTAAAGCCATATACTGATTATCTTCCTTATGACAAAACTATTGACCTTAATGATCAGGTGTGGTTTAGCACGACAGTGTGTATCGTATATATTTGTGTATTTCTGAGTAAGTTTGTTTGAAACATGTTTTCAAAATAGGAAGGGTAGGGAATTGAGGATAAGAAAGAATTTCTTAGGCTAAATGTTTAAGTAATGTAATTAATGTACTCAAAGTAAGATTTTTTTTTTAAATTCAATTCTATATAAGGTTTTTTTGGTTTGTTTTATCTTTTTTTTTGTAAATAATAAATTAGCATTTTTTGGTAAATGTGCTTTTCTGAGGGTGTTGGAAGGGACAACTTATATATATGTAAAGCAGTCATTTCCATTTAGCCAAGGTACAGATTTGGTTTTTGGCATTTGAGAGGCTATTTTCCTTGTCTTCCACCTTTCAATAAATACTAAGATTGATAAAAAATAAATAAATAAATAAATAAATAAATAAATAAATATCATATACAAACAATAAAAACCTATTTTATTAAGTAATAGAATAGATCTTAAAAGTAATTGCATGTATGAAATACAACTGTAAGATCCTGTGGCTAGTGTTTTATATCCTATTAAAGTGGCTACTAATCAGTGTTTATAAATGTCATGCCCTTCATAATTGCTGAGATCGTTGTCAAAATGGACTTATTCAAGGTTACTGGACTTTCCTCTTGGTTTTCATACAAAGTAGTAAAAATTGTTATGTTTTGAAAGAAAGTATATCTAACATTAAGACAATTAACGTAACCATTATTTTAAAAGATATAAGGGCAATCAAATTATTTTAAGTAGCTAGAAATCTTAACATAGTTTCATTTTTCATAAATATTACAATTCAAACAAAACCCCAAGGACATGTAATTACCACATAATATCAAGAGGAATCAGCAAGAGTAGTCCATCCATTCCTTCCTCTATGAGTTCACTGTATTTTGATATATGTTTTCAATATAATAAATAAACTATGTTCACTACACACACACATAACTGTGTGAGAGTGTGTGTATGTGTGTTTTATAAAAGACAACATCCAGGAACTTGTTCAACCTGGACAATCTCTGTACCATGTAAACAATGGTTGTATATAAATTGCCATACTTATGCAAAATAAAAAATCATTTGTACAACTAAATCATGTGATTAAAACCATTAGTATGGAGTTATCTTTTTTGGAGAATGGATACAAATATCTTTACAGACAGAATTTGACCTCATCCTGTCATATTTATGAGACACTCAATTCTTTAGAACAGTTTTATTGGAAATTTCACTCAGCATTTCTCTTCCCCAAACTGTTTTAGTTTATACAAATATAAATTTTTCATAATGACATAAAACTTTTGGTCTGGGTGTGTTAGTGTAGAACAATAATTCTAGCACTAGGGAAGCTAAGGTAGGGTACTGGCACATGTTGAAACTAATCTGGTCTACATACCAAAATTCAGGTCACTTGGCACAATATAGTCATATCTAATCTCAAGAAAAATTTGAAGAAGAAATTAAATTTTGATTTAACATATTGTTCTGGGTAGAAATGTGTGTATATTGTATATTATATATATTAACTTAAAGATAGATACAAAAGATTACTTTAAAAACTCCAGCAAGCTACAGATAGAAACCAACTATTCATGATCAAAGTCTTATCAAATGCTATAGCAAGATAAAGCTTCTGATATGAAAGATTTGTACATCCTTTTGTTTTAGTATTCTAAAAATGTCTCTGCACATCCGCAGAGAAGTCGGAGGAGGGGCGATGTGATAGGGGGTTCCTGGGTGTGTTGAGGAGAATGGGGTAAGGAGATAACATCTGAAATGTACATAAAATACCCAATAGAAAATGTCCTACAAATAAAATAAAATTCTAGTATGTTTTAATTTAATACAAGTACATAATATTCTCCCTACCATTTTACTCTTCAAATTTTTCCCATCGTGCCTCCTTGAAATTTCTTCTATATTTTGCCCTATATCTCTCACAAGTTGACTTCTTTTTCATTGCTTTGTATTGTAATAAACACATTGATAGATAATAGATCTATAGATGCATACATGCATATATATGTATATATATATACACACACACACACGGTACCTAGATAATAAATAGATCTTAATAGATGATAGACACACAGGTAGATAATAGATTGATGATAGATAGATAGATAGATAGATAGATAGATAGATAGATGTTAGACAGACAAACAGACAGTATATAAACAAAGTTATAGCATTTGGACTGACAATGTTTCCCATGTGTGCTATAGAATACCAAACAAAATTGATTTTCTTACTCTTACTCCTTGCTCTATGAGAGTGCTATACTCGATCCCACAGTTCAGTGATTTATATATTGTCACAAAAAGACTTGGTTTGAATCCAATTGGTAAAGTTATATCCTGGGACTTTCTACAGAAAAATGTCATCTTAGAAGATTGTGAATTTAATTTGGAATCACCTGCTGAGCTCTCAGTGGAATATTCAATAATTCGGAAACCATTTCCCCTGCTTTTTTGAAAACCAGAAAACAGAGAGTAAGTATGTCTTTTCTGTAACTTCTCCCATAATAAATAGACCTAAAATCACTCTTGCAGATAAATAGCTGAATGAAATGCTAGCATCTAAGACAGTATATTAAAAACATAAGTCTAGCAGATTCCATTTTCAAGTCAACCTATCTGAAAGTTCCAGAGTGGAAAAAAAAATCAAACAAATAAAGGTCCCAACATATGTTGTGAAGGAAAGCAATACTCCCTGTGAATATTTCTTGACAAATTAGTTAAACCTAATGTGTTTATGCAGGACCTAGGGCATCTTACTTCTTCTAACACAATATCAGTCTATTAATTTAGTTGTGTTTTATTGTGAGCAATTTTCTAATTATATAGCACTCCTCTACTTTAAAAGATGACTCAAAAAGAAAGTCAATGTCTTTGCAAGGTAGAAGGATGGCTCTATTAAACATATGCTTTTTATATTACTATTCCAATCATTCCTCATGTGTCACTCCAAAACTTTTATGAGAATATTACTTATACTACCCAAACATATCCTTAGTCAAGATATAAATTTTCATTGGATGGCTATATATTTAAAAGTTCTCCCTGTCAATCCAGGAACTTGATTCCATGTGCTTAGCAGATTTCCCCTTCAGTAGGAAGAAAAAAGTATCAAAGTCTGGAAATCTCCCTACCCATTCAGTGTGTATTTGGCTAGCCTCCCTCTCCCACTGTGTGTACAGATGATTCCAGGTCTCATGCTTGACATACTGTCAGAAGAGTTGAAAGAAGATATGATACATGAGTCAGCAAAGACATGACCGGAAGGAGAGCATCCATGACAATTCAGAAAATAGATTGTAGCCTGATGTGTCTGAGGGGCTTGGAATCACATGCTGTGCATGCTTTGCCTGTATAAACTTACTGCAAATGAAAGATTTACTGCAGAGTAAGAACCTATCTGATTTTCACTTTAGCTTCCCCTATTTCAATCCGTTTTATTCTACTTCTATCATTTTATGAGTCAGTAGAAGAAAATTTAGTCAGTTTCAGAATTCTGTTCTACTTTTGAAATTACCTTCAGATTCCAAATTACCTTTGGAATTACAGTTAAAAATTAGGAAAAACGTAAATGTTAAAAGTCTAGATATTGTACATTACTTGGGTTAATATCAAAAAAAGAACAACAACATTATCATGTAGTTTGTTTTGGATTAAGAATTTCAGGTCACACAATAGTTAATGAGCAACTTGTCCATTTCAGGGCGTTCCCAATTCATTTGAGTCACACAGCATATGATTTTACTCAATAGCCATATATTTATCCTCTGGTTTCCTGGCTGGCCTTTGATTTTAAGAAGCCTAGATCACAGAGTACTGAGTGAGATCACTGAAAATTATAAAAGTTACTTTGCTTCGTTTTATGTGGGATTAAAAAAAGAAGAAGGAGAAGGAGAGGAAGAGAAAGAAGGAGAGGGAGAAGGAGAGAGAGAAGAAAGAAGAAGAAGGAGGAGGAGGAGATGGAGGAGGAGGACATGGAGGAGACGGGAGGGTAGGAGAGGGGAGGGTAGGAGAGGGGGAGGGAAGCAGAGGGGGAGGGTAGGAGAGGGGAGGGAGAGGGAAAGGAAGGAGAGGGGGAGGGGAAGGGGAGGGAGAAAAAGAACTAACTTCAAGGAGAAAAGATTTATGAGGTTCAGTGTGGTTTGAGAGAGGCCATTCCATCATGGCAGGGAGGGCATGATGGTGAGTGTGACTGGTATCTTAAAAGCATGAGTGTCCATGCATGTGGTGGGGATATCACAATCAGCAGTCTTGTCAGTCCAGCTAGAGATATACTTTTGGTTATTTCCAGAGACCTCTTTTGACCTGCTAAGGCACACTTCCTGAAGCTTCCACAGTATCCTAATAAGCTTAACCAGCTTAGGGCTAAGTACAAATCATGAGTTTGGGAGGAGCATTTCATATTCAAATCACAGTATCACCATTGATCTCCAGACTAAATTTAGCAGCTCTGGCTCCACCAAGAAAGATGTTTGATCCAGGAATAATGTCAGTTACATTCACAGAACCTATGTGATGAAGAGAGAGAATTAACATCTTGTCTGTGAAAGCCAGAAACATAGTTTATGAATATATATATTAATTATATATATTAATTAAACTGAGAAAGAATAAGATGAATTTATCAGATCTTCATTTTGAAATTGATGTCCGTCTTGTAGCACTAGTCCCTAAATTCTGGCATCATCTGTCAGCCTGACATAGCCCACAATTATTTGAAGTTATTTGAAGTAGTTTCTGTCAGAGTATAGCCTCCAGCCTGTAGACATTCCTGTGGAGCATTTTCTTCATCAGTCTAATTGAAGTAGTAGTGTCTAGTCCAGTGTGGACCGTGCCACATCTGGGAAGGTGATCCTGGGCTATGTCAAAAGTATGCTGATTGAAGCATGGGAGGGAGAAAACCAGTAAGGAGTGATTCTGCTTGTTCTCTGCTTCAGTGCCTATCTCTAGTTTTGTGCCTTGAGTCCAGACCTTGCATCTCAGAATGATGGACTATAACTTGTAAATCAAACAAAGCCTTTTCTCTCTATGTTGTTTCATGGCCATGATGTTTACTACAGCAACAGAGACCAAACCAGAACACTAGTCTTGAGGCACATTATTTTATTTATAAAATTTCCCTTAGACTGTTTTCAACCAGCGTATTTACTTTCAATTTAGCTAAGTGACCATGAAAATCGCAATGTACTTTATATAATTGGGACACTAGAGCAGCCCACATTGCATAGATTATAGTAATTTGTCTGTCACTTGAAATTCTTCTATACAGGTTATTAAGAACATGTATCATGTTTTGAAATTCTTTGTAATGTGCTAGACCAAAAAAAAAAAAAAATCTGTGTGCTCCAAAACAATTTAAGTATGACTTAGGTCAATGTTCTTTAGTTTAGCATTAGTTTTTTCTTTTTTTCTAGGTTAATCTATATCAAATGGAGTAAGCTACAAAAAAGTATATGAATAAGTCCAACAATTTAAATCTATCATTTTATAACAGAATTAAGAGTCTGTTTTTATAAGAACTCTCAAACAAATTATTGATACTAAATTATTTTATACTTCTGCTTGTACCAGTTAATTTTCTTCCCCTTCGCACTTTGTATTAATTCACTCTGTCACCATTATTTTAGTTGGACCTTCAAAACAAAATTCAAATATAATCTTTCTTTTCCCATGACAAATAAAGGATAAGCCACACAGGAATTGTTCCCATACTCATGCCTTAATCCCAAGCACTCCTCTCATTCTGACAGGGAATATCTAGCAGGACTTACTCAATTATGATATCCTAGGAATACCAGGCCACAAGAGAGTGTAGAAAATCATCCCTGAGTGATATATACCCTCTATTTCACCTGGTATGTCATCTCCAGAGATTGCAAATCTATTTTTAAGATTTGTTTCAGTTTTACTTGTATATACTTGTGTATGACTGCATGAGTATGTGTAGGAGTATACTAGAAGAGGAGACAAGCTTCAGATATTCTCAGAGGGTAGTTGAGAGTTCCCGTGTGAGGAGCTGTGACTAAATCACATGTCCTCTGCAAGTAAATAACTATCTGTAACCACTGAGATATCTCTTTAGAATTATTTCTATAATTCTATAGTTTATGTCCATGTGTCATCTAATTTTTAGCCTTAGACTTGGATTAGTTTTGATCAAATGTTCTATGGATTAGGCTGAATTAGGAAATGATAACTGCCCTCCACTAAACACCAGCTCCTTACAGAATGCTAAGTGAATATTTCATTCCTGCTTCCTCTTAGATATATACACTAGGATAGAATTTGTGACTGAAATCTTCAAAGTTTTTATACCCAATCATAATACCCCTGTGTCTGGCATTCGGTTTTCTTCCAATATTCTCTCTATAAAAAACATCTTTGCTGTACAAAGGTTAAGCCATTCTTGTCATTATCAGATAACTGCTTGTACTTATTTTGTTTTTCCTTTTTTCTCTCCATGTTTCCTTGAACCATCTTCATCCCTTCTGGACTTTCTATAGAAATAACTTTTGTGCATTTTTTACTGCCAAACACCTGGTGACCTAATCATCCCTATCTGTATTCTCTAATCAAAAGAAGTTGAACTTCTTGAAAACAGAAACCATGACTTATGCTTCTTACATGCTATTTATAAAAATAATGTTATTTCCTAAAAATACAAAGGTACACTATTCTTACAGTTTTGTCCAAATGTAAATCACTCTCTTCAATCACAAAGAATGAAGCTGTGCTCTGTGTAGTGGAGCTGGCATCCAGGGATTTGGACTCACCATCTTGACTCACTGCCCTTCACCTCTTCAGTGTCCTCTATTTTGGCACCAGACTGGATTTCTCTCCTGATGAGACCCATCAATATTGAACATGCTGTTGTTGAAATAAGTGACACAGAGGGCAAAGTCATCCATGGCTGTCTTGCTTCCTGACTAGAGAAGCTAAGATTAGATTGATTCATTTCCTATAACTTGGCTTTGCCTCAGTGAACATTTCATTTGGAAAAATATTCAAAGTTATGGTTAACAGTGGGTTTGTGTGTACAATTTGTGAATGTGTATTTTATGTCTCAGTATAAGGCTTGTAATAAAAGCAACATCTATAAACCAAGAGAACAGATTGATATCATTTATTAAACTTGTTCAGCAGTGTCATCCACCAAATCTCTGAGCTTTTCAGACATTGTTTCTTTGCTAAAAAAAAATGATGGATGAATTCATCTAGGTAACTTTAAATAGCCTCTGCCTGATTCTTAAAAATTTATGTTACTTCCCATAGGCCACATTATTTTCTTAACACACACACACATGCACACACACACACACACACACACACACACACACACACAGGTTCAGGGAGAAAAATACAATTCAATTACAAAAATGATTTCATTCCTCTTATGTTTTCTCCTTCAGTCACAGAACTCCATCAGGTTTCCTTTATCCAAAAGAAAATAAGGGGGAATTATGGCAAGAGAGACTGAGATTAGATAACAAAGAGGACTTCCTGTGTGCATGTGCTAGTCATCTAAAAGATCAGTTAAGTAGTAGCTCTATGTGCTTGACGGGAATTAGTAAGAGAGGCACAATTAACTTAAGAGGTTTCGTTCTCTGTGTTTATTTTAACAAAACTGTATCTCTGTATTTCCACAGAGGGACTAATACTACTAAAGCTACTAAAGGAATCCTTTCATTGGATAATAGTTCCAGATAAAATCTCTTTTCTTCTTTTTCATGTTTTAGATAAAATGGAAAACAAAACAAAATGGGCCAGAAGAGTGTCCTTTGCATGTATCTTTAGATTGTATATTATATATATATATATAATATGAGGGAATTAGCTTCTGTTCCTCTGACCCACAAATCTTTGGCTTCTTTTTCCTTTTTTATATTAAGATTTAAACCATAAACATAAAGCTGAAACTGCATCAGGGAAAATGGAGACCTAGATAAGGCCTCTCTCCCACTCCTTTTGTTAATCTGACAAGTGTCACATGTTACAGCTAGTATGCTATTCTGTTCTTATCTTCCAAAATTCACATGTCTCAGAAAGTCAGAACACAGTAGAAAAACAGCCTGGATTCTAGCCCTGTCTCCAGAGTTAAGATAGACTTTGGTTCCTGCCTTAGAATTTCCTGAGCTGGGAGTAAAAATTCCACACTTAAGCCATGCTGTCACTTAGAGGAGTCCCATTGTACTGGTATATCTACAAACTATTTTCTGAATAGGTACTTGCTCCATTTTCTCTTTTCCTGAGGAAGTTTTATCAGGGTTCTGATGTACTGTAAGCTGATAAGCCTTTATTAGCACCCATATATCACTGATGAACTCTAAAGGGAGGCTGGAAGAAGTCCAGCCTTCACATTTTAGGTAGATATAAACAGTTAATCCTGGTTGATACAGAAGACTAGGTTGCTTGTTTGTTTTGTTTTTGTTTCTCTCTCTCTCTCTCTCTCTCTCTCTCTCTCTCTCTCTCTCTCTCTCTCTCTGTGTGTGTGTGTGTGTGTGTGTGTGTGTGTAGGTGTAAATGCATGCTCCCTGAAGTATAGATTGTAAGTTTTATTCCTGTCTTTAACATTGATGTATAGCTGGCTACTTCTGTACAATAAGATACAAAATCTTATCAACTTAGATAGATAAAACAAATTACAACTTACGTTTGTACACATATACAATCATTCCAACTAGCACTATAGAAATCTTTTCAAAGCCTAAGTTATATTGTTTCATAATAAGAGTCCTTTGGCTAGTTCATAAGAGCAATAAAAGCTTCAAGAAAGTCATACGCTCAAAATTAGAATCATATCATTTGAAATAAGATTTCCCTTATGATTAAACTATTTATGATTTATTTGTATACAAATGGTTTATGTGTATATGTGTTATGGGTCATTCCTTATGCATGTGGGCAGAGTATGTTATTGATATGAAGGTTAAAAATAATTCTTAAAGGCTAGGTATAGTGACCCATGCCTTTACTCTGAATGCTCATCAGGGAGAGGCAGGTGGACCTCTATCAGTTCTAGGCCAGCCTAGTCTACCTAATGAGTTAAAGGACAGCCAAGACTACAAAGTGAGGCCCTGTCTTAAGAAAAAAAAAAAGGCAGAAATAGTTTTTCTTTTCCTTAGAGATTCTATATGAAATCCATGACATACAATTATCTGCTAAACAATGACAGTATAGTCTTGTAAGCCCAAATACAAACTGAAATCTTAAATAGAATGAATTGTCCAGATCATGGTCAATATTCTACCTGAGATGATTAGCCCATGTTTTAAGAGAAACCCTTTATGTAGCTGATAGGTAGTTGGTTCCACTGGCCATTCCCAGTCGGAGCCTGAAGGATTATACATCATTTTGTGACTATTTGGTATTATGCTCCTTTTTAATCAGAATTCCTTGAAAATGAAATGAGCAGAGCCAAGGAGATTTTGAGAAAACTCACATGTTGATCTCTCCCCAGAGGTGATCAGCAGCTGTAGGAGCAAGCTATGGGGCATTGTTCATAAGACCTAGAGATTAACCCCAGACCACATTCCTAGAGGATGTTTTTCCAGAAGGATGAGGACAAAACAAACCAAATCATGAGAGAATTAGTCTTCCTGGCAAGTAGAACAACTCATGATATTTTGCCAAGTTTTTCAAAAAAAACTAAAACATGAGAAACACATACATTTAGTATGTTTGTTACTTGTCTAAGTAAGAGAGTGATTTGTGTAATAACATTGGAAATGAGTGATTCAAATTCATGACAGGGAGTGCTATTGCCTTATAGTTCAACTTTCAATAAACCAGAGAGCAAACTTGTGATTATTCTGGTAGTGGAATTTTCAACACAGGAGCCATTGATCAAAATTCTGACATGTGGGTGAGAGGTATTTAGGACACTTGGACTTCTCTCTGTTCTAACATGAAGATCTTGTTTCACCCTCTGCAAACAACTGATTTTCCTATATAAGCCTTTTCTGGGTCAGTTTACTCACTGGCAGAAGTGCGGTTTGAATTTAATACAGTTGGTTGCTGATGTTAGATTTGTGGCTAAGGGTTACCCACACTATCTATGTAGGAAGCATCCATATCTTCTCTCTAACTTCGTAACTAAAAAAAAAACACCACTTCCCAGCACCCATATGTGGCTGTCTTTAAGTCAGGAATACTCACTTCCCCAAAGGAAGTTTACTGTGCACCTGATCTTCCAGGTGCTATGAGTGACATCAAGTAAAGAGTTAAAGCTCTTCCTTTCCCTGATACTTAGGAGATAGAGACAACCTGACTTCAAGCATGCTCTATAAATTTTCTTTTTAAAAAAAAAAAAAACATTTTTATTAAATATTTTATTTATTTACAATACAGATGTCATCCCCTTTCTCCATTTCCCCTACCTAGAACCCCCATCCCATTCCCCCTCCTCCTTTATGCTTTTATATCATTTTAATTACATGCATGTATTAAGGTCAGTTCTAGGCTGAGGGTCTATCAATACAATAGATGCAAATAGTCAAGGAACAAGCAAGACAATAAACACAAATAGTCAAAGAACAAGCAATGCATTAAACCCAATTACATGAACACTCCCATGATCACTGTTTCTAAGGGCTTATCAGGATGATCAAAGTATTTGAGCCTACTTCCCTGTCTTAACCCAAGGTCATTTTCATGTCTGAAGCCTACTTCCTTGTTCTAACCTAAAATTTCGATTCCTGTCTAAAATTTTGTCTTTGGTCTAGCCTAATATTAGATTCCTGCCTGAGATTACTTCTTTGTTCTAGCCTAAGATGTAGATTCCTACCTGAAATTGCTTCTTTGTTCTAGCCTAATGTCAGATTCCTGCCTGAAGCCTACTTTCTTGTCCTTGGCCAATGTCATATTGCTGACAAGCACCCCATTTCCTTGTCCTTGGCCCATGTCAGATTCTTGCCAAGCAGCCCCAAAGGCTTTCCACCTCTCCCCCTTTTTTATTTCATTAACAAGACTGAGCCTGTCTCATGACTTGAACCTGAAAATGGACTCCCAGACAGAGTTATTAAATTAACAGGTTAGTAAACCAAGGACGGGTAAGATTTTGTAAGACAGAAGTGCATTGCTTTTGATAATGCATATTCCATGATGGGTAAGGAAGGCATTCTTGTCAGAACGACCTAAGATAGGCTCAGTCTTGTTTATGAAGTATTTCTAACTATGCTTCAAAGTACCCCAGCATGTGAAACACGTAAGAGAAGATCTCTGCTTTCTACTGTGGGCCTGAACTCCTGTGTGAGCCCACTCTATATTGTCAATGTTTTAATGACTCTTAAGATATCTCTCACACAACAGGATAATCCCTCATGAACCCTTAATCTAAGACTTCGATGTTGCAAAGCATTCAACCTTGTTAACTTACAACACACACTGGGAAACCTCAAGAAATTTGTACCTTTACTTCCAAAAACTATAGAGGATTTTTAGTTAAATAAAGATTCTTGACAAATATACCAAAGACACAGTAATTTAAAAAACAGTAATGAAAAATATATTTCCGTTCAATTTAAAAACAAGTTAATATAAACCAAAAAGGTCAATTACATTCAAATGCCAACATAAATGAGCATTTTCATGATATTTCCTCATAGGTTAGATAGGGTGAAGAATTCTGTGATCCTTCCTTCTCAAGGGTGTTACTTTACTCCAGTTAAAGATAACGTCCTAATGACAGTGTAATCACCAAATGGTTCACCACTATAAACCACCACATTGGAGATGGGGATTTCACATATGAATTTGGGGGTGGCTGTAAAAATAGTTCCTATGTAACAGAGAGGAATGCTTATACAGGTTCATGGACATGTGATTCATAGCCTGAATTTTAAATAGCTCTAGGGTGAATTCAAACAATTGAATTTGTCTGTCACTGGGAAAAGAAAAGTGAATGTTGTTGAAGATTCTCCTGAAATACTGTATAGCAGTTAGGTATGTGTGTGTATTCAATGGTAGGACTGATGGGATCTTGTTTTTATGACGTTCTCTCCGGGAGAAGGCATCATGTTTATCATTTCCTTATCACATTTCAAGAGCTGTCTAGCATCTCTTAGACTGCAACTGGTTTACTTAAAGCATACTCACCATACAGATATGGAGACTATGTCTACACATATGGGAAGTAATTTCATTTATCAGTTAACACCCAAGGTTGACCACACCTTGCAACCTCTATAACAAAACAGCATGATTCACTGTGATATTGTCACATGCAATCAATCATTTTGAAGGACAGGCATCTGCATTAGTGCCTTTTTTTCACTCCATGTCCAAAGACAAGTTTTCTTCCTCAATCCATTTTAATATCAAAGCCAATAGATTCTGACAAACTTTCTGGCTTAGGTGATGACCTTTCTACTCTGTTCTAGACTCCAAGCAAAAAGGAAATAAACATTTTCAAATATCATACAATTCTATTATTTTCACATATTAACGTGTACTTTGAAGATCATAATAGAAATGCTCACCAAGCTGAAACACCACCCTATTTCTTCAAATCTTCTGAGTAAACGTGGAGCTAAGTAATTTTATCCTACTCTTCTCATAGAATGTCTCATGAACCCAACTCCATGAACTGATACAGAAGAGCAATGAATCGTGTCGATAAACTAAAGCTCAGATTTAGAATATGTGAAGACATTTTACATTACTAAGAAATAAGTACCTAGTGTGCTTATTTCATGAGATGAGACTTGTCAGGATTTTTCCATTATCCATCATTGGAGCTGTAAGTATGTTCTGTACAAGGGGACTAAATAATTCTATTTTGTACCACAACAGATTTGAGATAATATAAATTAATTAATTACAACCTGATTCTTCTATGTAGATAATGTGAGAAACACAGTTCGTGCTTTATAAGAAGGGCAGTTTTCACTGTGGCACTAGCTATTCTGCTTTTCTGTGTGTTTTCCAGTATTTGAGGCTTTGCAGCTACCTGCTCTGAAGCAGATGGGTTAAAGGTCAGGCTTTGAGATTAAAGGTCCATGGAATTTAAAACATACCTGACAGTGAACTGAAATCTCTATTGCTTTTATATTCTTTTTTTTAAGAAAGAAGATTCAGAAATAGAAAAAAATATGGTTCAGAAGGCAGTTACTAAAATATCATGATAAAACTTTTGATTTTTTTAAGTAAAACATGAACCTGCATATAAACTTTATGAGAGAAAATAAGTACACCAAAAGATGGACTGAAAAGCCCGAGGGTCTTTCTGGCTTGACAGAAGATGGTATGGGTAAAAAGTGAAGAAATTGACAACTGAGCATCTTCATTCCAACTCCCTCTGTGTGAGCTGCTTGGGTCACGCTCTCAATATCTATGATGTGTGGCTAGTTTTTCAAACTCAAATGGATCTGGTGTATAAACTGGATGTCATATATATATATATATATATATAATAATATATATATATATATAATATATAATATATATACAGTTTTGAAATTTATGTATATTATTATCTGTATATATGACAGTTTTTCTCATTTTAGAATACGTCTCTATTCTATGTAATTACTCTTTTTTTATTCACATTTCACCAAGGAATACTTCAAATACATAAAATCAAAATGTGAAATATTATAAGCTTATTTTTATAACCCATAATATCCTTCCTGTTTAGCTCAGCTTTATCTTATAAAAATAAAAATAAACCAGCCCTGGCAGTTTTAGATCTTAATCATAAGCATAACAGGAAAGCAATGTAGGTGTGAATTGTATCATGCCAAATGTTTGTGTGTGTCACGAAATGTATGTTTACATTATGGATATCTGTACATTGTGTGTGAGGTGTGTGTGTGTGTGTGTGTGTGTGTGTGTGATAGAGAAAGAAGAGAGAGAGAGAGAGAGAGAGAGAGAGAGAGAGAGAGAGAGAGAGAGACTGTAGATACCAGAATGTGAAATATGTCTATATTGTGAGGTTAATGAGGAAATTGAAAGAAAATTCTTAGAAAGTGTATTTGATGATAACCAACACCTTGACCATGATTAGGCTCATCAGAGGGAAAAGAATGCCATATTTTGAGTTAGACTTTTAGAACACAGCCTTCATGTACCATATGTTGAACAATGAGCATCTCCAGTAGAGGTGTTTCTAATGTATGGGTTATATTTATGTCCAAGAATAGCCTCATAGGATCCTGGGAAAGAGATAATAAAAATAGTGAGGAATGTTTTAAATTCCCATAGTTCTTTTTTTTTTAATTGGTTCTTATTTATTTACATTTCAAATGTTGTCTGCTTCCTAGTTTCTCCTCTGCAGTGCCCCCCATCCCACTTTCCCCGCCCTTTGCCTCTAAAGGGTGTTCCCCCATCCACCCAACCACTCCTGCCTCACCTCTCCAGCATCTCTCTATGCTGGGGCAACAATCCTCCAAAGGACCAAGGGCCTCCCCTCCCACTAATGCCTGCTAAGGCAATTCTCTTCTACATATGAAGCATGTGTACTCTTTGATTAGTCTCTGGGAGCTATGGGGTTTCTGGTTAGTTGATATTGCTTTTCTCCCTTTGGAGTTGCAATCCCCTTCAGCTCCTTCAGTCCTTCCCCTAACTCTTCCATTGGGTTCCCAAGACTCATTCCAATCATTGGCTGTGAGTATCTGCATCTGTCTTAGATGCTGGTGGAGCCTCTCAGAAGACAGCCATATTAGGCTTCCTGTGTGTGAGCACTTCTTAGCATCAGCAATATGTGTCTGGGATTGGTGTCTGCAGATGGGATGGATTGCAAGATGGGATAGTCTCTGGATGGCCTTTCTTTCAGTGTCTGCTCCATTTTTTGTCCCTGCATTTCCTTTAGACAGGAACAATTCTGGATTAAAAATTTTGAAGGTGGATGGGTTGCCCTATCACTCATCTGGGGGCCAACTGGCGATGGTTTCTTCCGGTTCTATCTCCCCTCTGTTGAGTATTTTGTCTATGTCATTCCCATGGGGTCCTGGGAACATTTTGTTTCCTTGGTGTCTGGGACTTTGTTCATGGTTCCCCTGTTCCACACCTCCCCTCTGCTACATATTTCTATTCATTCTTCTGAGCCTCTGTACTTTTCTCCTGTTTTTTCCCATACCTGATCCTGCTCCCGTTTTTTCCTCCCTTCCTACGCAGCTATTAAAAATGATGACTTCATAAATTTTACAGGCAAATGGATTGAACTAGAAAATATCTCCTGAGTGAGATAACCCAGACCCAAAAGGACTCAAGTGGTGTGTACTCACTGATAAGTGAATATTAGCCCCAAAGCTCAGAATACTCATGATACAACTCACAAACCATATACAGCTTAACTAAAAGGAAGACCAAAGTGTGGATGCTTCAATCCCACTTAGAAGGGGGAACAAAATAATCACTGGAAGTAGAGGAGAAAGGGACTTGGGAGGGAAAGAGGAGGGGAGAGAAAAAGGGGTTTAGGATCAGGCATGGAAGAGACAGGAGAGAAGACCAGAGGGTCAGAAGAATGTATAGTTCATAAATATGTTTTTCATACTAATTTTCTTTCAATACTTTTGACCCAAACCTTTCCTGTGGTGACATGAAATTTAATTTTAGAAAAAATTTTTTAAAAACTTCATTTTCTTAGCTCATGGTCCCTTAACTAAAGATCAAGGTAGGGCAAATAGCTGGGTTGTGATCAAGAGATAATAAGTCCAATTAGCATAATAAACATGAGCAGGTATGTATCAACCATGAGAAGTGGAACTAGCCAGACCAGTTCTTGACTAGAAGAAATCTGGTATCCTGATTAAATCTAGATAAAGAAAAGGTAAGTTTTTAAACTAAAGAATGCTCTGGGTAGAAGCTCTCTTTCTATCTTACTACATGGACAAATTTCAGTTTATGGAGTTTAGATGGCAGATAGGTTGCCTTGGCAACATTTTTTTCACTAATTTCTTTGAAGGTAGGTAGAAAGTCATTTTTTCTTGCTTCAACTAACACAATTTTGACTGTTGTTCCTTTCTCTGAGTTGTTAACGTACCTTGAAGGTCTTCACTGGCTCCATTTAAGAAAATATTCACATTAGATTCCTGTTGTGCCCCCCCCACCTCCCACCTCCTCCCACCCTGGGATACCCCCCCACGACGTCAGTTCATGGACAGATCTCTTTCCATTTATTAGCCCTTGCATATTTTAGCCATGGGTCCCCCTAAGGTCCATGCCAAATTGTTTTGTGTGTCACGAAATGTTGTTTACATTATGGGATATCTGTACATTTGTGTGTGTGTGTGTGGTGTGTTTTGTGTGGGTGTGATAGAGAAAGAAAAGAGAGAGAGAGAGAGAGAGAGAGAGAGAGAGAGAGAGAGAGAGACTGTAGATACCAGAATGTGAATATTCTATATTGTGGGGGTTAAAGAGGAAAAAGAAAGAAAATTCTTAGAAAGTGTATTTGATGATAACCAAACACCTTGACCATGATTAGGCTCTCAGAGGGAAAAGAATTTCCATATTTTGAGTTAGACTTTTAGAACACAGCCTTCCAAAGTACCATATTTGAAAATGAGCATCTCCATAGAGGTGTTTCTAATGTAGGGTTATATTATGTCCAAGAATAGGGCCCCATAGGATTTCCCGGGGAAAAAATTTAAAAAAAATAGTGAGAATGTTTTAAATTCCAAGTTCTTTTTTTTTTAATGGTTCTTATTATTTACATTTCAAATGTTGTCTGCTTCCATTTCTCCTCTGCAGTGCCCCCAACCCACTTTCCCCCCCCCTTTTCCTCTAAAAGGGTTCCCCCATCCACCCAACCACCCTGCCTCACCTCTCCCAGCATCTCTCTATGCTGGGGCAACAATCCTCCAAAGGACCAAGGGCCTCCCCTCCCCCACCAATGCCCGCAAAGGCAATTCCTCTTCTCATATGAAGCAGTGTACTCTTCTTTGATTAGTCTCTGGGCTATGGGGTTTCTGTTATTGATATTGCTTTTCCCCTTTTGGGGTTTGCAAACCCCTTCAGCCCTTCAGTCCCTCCTCCTAACTCTTTCCATTGGGTTCCCAAGACTCATTCCAATCATTGGCTGTGAGTATCTGCATCTGTCTTAGATGCTGGTGGAGCCTCCTTTAGAAGAAAAGCCATATTAGGTCCTGTGTGTGAGCACTTCTTTGCCTCAGCAATATTTGTCTGGATTGGTGTCTTTCAGATGGGATGGAAAGCAAGATGGGATAGTCCTGGATGGCCTTTCTTTCAGTGTCTGCTCCAATTTGTCCCCGCATTTTCCTTTAGACAGGAACAATCTGATTAAAAATTTTGAAGGTGATGGTTTCCCCCTTAAACACTCATCTGGGCCCCTGGCGTGGTTTCTCCGGTTCTTTTCTCCCCTCTGTTGATTTTTTTGCTATGTCATTCCCATGGGGTCCTGGAACATTTTTTTTCCCTTTGGGGTCTGGGGCTTTGTTATGGTTCCCCCTGTGTCCACACCTCCCCCTGCTACATATTTTTATTCATCTTCTGAGCCTCTGTACTTTTTCCCCCTGTTTTTTTTTCCCCTACCTGATCCTGCCCCCCGTTTTTTTTTTTCCCCCCTTCCTACCAGCTATTAAAAATGATGACTTCAAAAAAATTTTACAGGGAAATGGGTTTAACTAGAAAATAACCTCCTGAGTGAGAAACCCAGACCCAAAAGGACCAAGTGGTGTGTACTCACTGATAATTTAATATTAAACCCCAAAACTCGAATACTCATGATACAACTCACAAACCATATACAGCTTAACTAAAAGGAAGACCAAAGTGTGGATGCTTCAATCCCACTTAGAAGGGGGAACAAAATAATCACTGGAAGTAGAGGATGAAAAGGACTTGGGAGGGAAAGAGGAGGGAGAGAAAAAGGGGTTTAGGATCAGGCATGGAAGAGACAGGAGAGAAGACCAGAGGGTCAGAAGAATGTATAGTTCATAAATATGTTTTTCATACTAATTTTCTTCAATACTTTTGACTAAACCTTTCCTGTGGTGACATGAATTTAATTTTAGAAAAAAATTTTTTTTTTTAAAAACTTCATTTTCTTAGCTCATGGTCCCTTAACTAAAGATCAAGGTAGGCAAATAGCTGGGTTGTGATCAAGAGATAATAAGTCCAATTAGCATAATAAACATGAGCAGTATGTATCAACCATGAGAAGTGGAACTAGCCAGACCAGTTCTTGATTAGAAGAAATCTGGTATCCTGATTAAATCTAGATAAAGAAAAGGTAAGTTTTTAAACTAAAGAATGCTCTGGGTAGAAGCTCTCTTTCTATCTTACTACATGGACAAATTTCAGTTTATGGAGTTTTAAGATGGCAGATAGGTTGCCTTGGCAATCATTTTTTTTTCACTAATTTCTTTGAAGGTAGGTAGAAAGTCATTTTTCTCTTGCTTCAACTAACACAATACTTGACTTTGCTTCCTTTCTCTTGAGATTGTTAACCTGTACCTTGAAGGATTCTTCACTGGCTACCATTTAAAGAAAATATTCACCATATAAGATTCCTGTTGGTGTACCCCCACCCACCCTCCCCCGTACCTCACCTCCCCACCCTGGAGTATACCCCCCCCACGACGTCCAGCCTTCATGGGGCCAAGGGTCTCTTCTCCCCCTTATATAGCTCCCTTGCATATATAGCTTGAGCCATGGTCCCTCCCTAAGCGCTCCCAGGCTGGTGGTTTAGACCCTGGGGGCTCTGGTTGGTTGGGATTGTTGCTTTCCTCATGGTGTCGCAAATCCTCTCAACTCCTTCACCTTCACTCTATCTTCTACATTGGAATAGTGAGTTCCTGAGAGGGAGGGGGGAAATGGGGTAAGGAGAGAACATCTGAAATGTTAAAAAAAATTTTCCAATTAAAAAAAAAAAAAAAAAAAAAACCTGATCCACTATAATAGATATAAAAAGACAAATTGAAGTCTTACCTAAAATATATTTTCAGAACTGTTACCTAATATTAACTCATGGAATGCCCACAGATATTATATTTTAATGTTCTCACATCAAATCAACACATGCCTTTAATTTTTCTCTATGAGCTTTCATAATGTGAAAATACAAAATAAATAAATAAATATAAACTTTAAAAAATGAAAAAAAAATTCCTGAAGCATTACAGAAAATCTCAATATTCCAAAACACAAACTAAAATACTGTGAACAGAAAAATCTAACGTATCTAACATGCCTCTCCATACTACTATAGAAGGTTCTTATTACTATCTCTGGAGTGTGTGTGTGTTTGTGTGTGTGTGTGTGTACTGAGAACAACCAATTACAAAGCATGCTGGTAAAAAAAAAATGCATAGGTTTAATAAAACATTTATCCTGTTATCAAGCAATTTGCTATTTCCTTTTAATAATTCTACTATGCATTATAAAGATTCCATTATCTTAATGGATTCTACACTACTCATTTCTTTTCCTTTACATTTGGTTTCAAAATGTAGTCTTACTAGTTGGAGAAGACTGATGATTAACTTGTTGCCTTAGCATCCCTGACTAATGAGATCACAACCATGAATCCAGCCTGGCCCTATAATATTCTTTATCTCCTACAATCTGATGTTCCAAAGATGAATAGGAAGTGTGATTATCTACCCTATTGCTTACAAAGTAGTTTGAGTAAAACCACAGAGTTGAAACAGCAAGCAGTAGCCCTAGAATCCTTTCATCCTCCCAAGTCTCTATCATTGTAGATGAATGAATTACAGTAGTGTAAAGCTTGTTACCTATGAGTAGGAACTCCATATATGTAGTACAACTTGGGTGTTAACCATTGTACCCCCTTCATATAGACAGGAAGACAACTAAAAGATGTGGGTCAAGAGTTACCTAAAATTTAAAAATCAACACACTTACATTTTGAAATAATTCTGTCCTATTCACAACTTATTATTAGTAAATTACATGACTCATAGAAAGTGAAGTGTTTATAATCTCAGGTTTCATATGTCATACTTCTTCTGCTTCCAATGTATGGATAACTATACTTTCTCTTATTATTGAAGGAGTTGATTATTAAAACTCCCAAGAATAAACAAATGCTGAAGTATTTTATCATAAAATTAAGAACCTCTCATTCATTTTAACCACCAGGTAATTATGATATATTTTACTTAATAGTAAATAAAACTCATCAAACTTAAGAATCCACATTGAATGAGTTATATTTTTTATGGATTTACCTTGAAGTTTTTCTTATCCTCTTTCATTTAGTTCACCATAGCTGTGGTTTTAAAACTGACAAAAATTCAACTATACTTCTATCTTCCAAGTCATGCAATTGCTCTTATGCTAAAAGTTTTTATAATGCCCTATTATTGAGGACATCTACCAAGCAAAGTCCTTTGCAATTTTCTACCCATAATAGAAAGCTAGAATAATTTGAATAATAATTATCTTTACAAAATAAGATCTATCCAATTTTTCAGACCCTGGCAATAGCAACTAGATTTTATTCTCATATCAAAAAAAAAAAAATTAAAAGGACAATATCTCAGCCATCAGTTCAAAGAAAATATCTAGAGGCTAACCATCAGCACCAGGACACTTACCCATTTTAAATAATAACAGTAATTTGACAATTATTGTAATGCATCACAATGTCTCTGTTTTAAAATAAAATTAACAGTCACAAAGAAAGACTACAGTTGTATGCTATCTACCACAGGTGTTTCTTAAAAAAAAATCATATTAACTATTCAAAATAACCTTAATTTTTATTTTATATTTTCTCCAAGTATCCTGTCAGGTACAAACCCTTTTGTTAAAGCAGAAAAAAGAAAAATAAGTTATAATATTGATTGTATCCTACAATGCAGGTAAAAACAAGGTTTTCTTAAAGGAGATCTCATATCAAACTGCTGCTTAGCAGTTCAACCATAATACGATAAAAGCTGGTACATTTTAAAGGTATATCTCTTAAAATACATTGTCGACAAGTAGAATCTTGTGAAGGATATATAAACAGTATCAACACTATCCTTCTCCAAAACAAACCACTTCTAAAGTGTCTTTATATATAAATATTGTTTCTTTATCCTGGTGCTGCATAGTAATTTTGGTGGCCAAGATATTATAGGGTTATGGTTTTTCAAAACACCTCCCAAACAATTAGTAAACACAAATTAAAGGGGCCAAAAGCCATGACCACAGCAGATATATATATAAAGTGTGTTTTTGTAGCTGAGACAGAATGGCACAAAGACATGAGGAAAGCCAAGTGTTTTCTCCAGTCCACCCCTGTGTGCACTGAATGCTACACATTCCTGTCAGCACACTTCTCTCACAGGATGCTTAAGTCTAGAAGTGAAAGCCGTATTGTTCTTATCCAAATACCACATTTTAGGTGGAAAATACGTAAAATAAAATAGAGAAAACTTGCAATTTTTAATAACTCACAACACGTATGAGGAAAAATAGGACTTAAAGATAGTTCTATTTTCAAAGGAAGTCTGGTAGGGGCTTAGCCCAGCTGAAGGATGGCTGTATGGCATGTACAAGGCCCAGGATAGAGTTTTACCACCTCATGAATTGGTTCTGGTGGCATATGCCTGTAATCTCAACATCTCAGCAGCTCAGTTGCATAATGAAACTGAGACAATTCTGAGCCGATGAACACCTTGTAAAAAAATAAATAAATACTGGTCACATAAAGATTTGTTTCATATGTGGGGTGTGTGTGTGTGTGTGGTGTGTGTGTGTGTTTTCATTTTGGAAAGGTATTGAAAAATGAATGTTTTCTTTACTAGTAAAGTCTTAGCAATATAGGGAAAAATAAGTGAATAGATCACTAATACATAGGGTACCAAGTGTGAACATACCTTGTCTTACTTTCTTCCTGCTGTGTGATCTGAGGAGAGCCTTAAGCTGTGTCATAAGCCTTACATATGAGATGTAATTTCTCATATATCCATTACATAATTCAATGTTCTGGACCTCAATATACTTTAAATAGCATAGTTATAGTGGATTAAATGGGAGCACTTGATGCAATAGACAATGTACTAGACTTAATATAGTCATGTACCTGAGAAAAGTATCAAGCAAAGAAACACTGGAATGAACATATATATGAATATACATACATATACATCATACACATATCCATCATATACATATGCATATACATATTCATATACACATACATATAAATTATATACATATACATCATATACATATATATGTGTATACCACACAAACACATACAAACCATACATATATATATATATACTCAGTGCTCTTCCCATAACTTCTGAGTGCTCCTATAGCAGGCAGGTAGCACCCTCTATGGATTGAGAACAAAATGTTTTAATTTAATTCATTTCCTTAAAGTATCAAAACCAGAGTTAAGATCTGGTAAGATTGAAAGTGACTAATGTGTGCTTCCTCTTCTAAAAATCATGATTCTTTAAGGCTTCCACATCCTCTTTCACCTTCCCTTCTGATACTACTCCCTGTTTACTCTCAGCTCTCTGGTCTGGTCTCCTAAAAAGCACACTTTTATGCCAAATAACTTCTCAGTAGCCACTGTCAAAATTTCTATCCTTAATGGAAACTATTATCTGATGTTTGGAGGAAAGTTATCTGGTTTTAAACTAATTTCATGCTAAAATAGAGGTGACTTTTTGGTAAGACTAAAATATAACTAAGGAGGTGGTACACATGGAAGGTACTGGGAGAACCAATAATTTACTAACTAGATATTTCTTTTCTAAAATGGCAAAGAACATTGCCACAGTGACACTGTAGGCTTTCTTGAGCTACCCCTTTTTTATGGGTTCCCATCTTATCATGCATCATTGCTCCACCTGTCCATCTGGTGTACAGAGTAGACTTGGTCTACTGAGCACATGCCAGGGAGGTGCACATATCTGTGCTGTCTTTGTTATATTTTAATCAATCTTGGTTTCATTCTCTAGAGAAACACAAGGCTCTTAGTCTCTTAAGGAAGTCCATATTTCGGTAAAATCTAGTTTATCCCTCATATAATTCAGCATCCCACAAAGTCCCTTTAACTGTTGAGATCTTGGCTATCCATAAGATATTCAAATTCAAGCTCTTTACATTATTCATTTGCTAAAACAGAGTTGATCATTTTGACTGTGGAAATATGGAACAATGGCTTCATATCACTATCTGGTACCCTAATTACTTCTATTCTTATTCTCATTCTAATGTGGGGTACAAAGTTATTAACTGTGTGGAATCCAAGAAGGCCCGTCTTTGTTTACCATCTGTCCTTGTTTATGGCAGGTGATTAATAAATATGTGTAAAGAAACATGATGGTGGGATTCTTCCCATTACTAGCGTGATATGAGCATCTTATATATAGTAGAACATGAACTACATAATAAGTTTTTGACATCTCTGATGAAATTAAATAAATGACAAAAAGTAATGAAGGAGGTATATATTTTTATTGAAATAAAATGTTAATAATTATGAAGTTGCATCAAGAGACTTATTTTACTCATTTCCCTCCTGTGTCTACTTCATATAAAGAAGAAATATTCTATAGTAGAAAAGTCCATAAGGCAAGACAAGGACCTTTCATTGATTAAATAAATATCTGCAAAGAAAGGAAACAGTCGTCATGCTCCATACAGAGTGTGAATGGTTCTTATCAAGATAAAGTGAGTAGCTAGAAGTTGACATTTGAGAGACACATACCTGAGAATTTACCTCTCATGAAGGCCTGCTCACAGGACTACAGCAATAAGAACAAACTGACTGCATGGTAGACAGGATTTAGCACTTTCTTCTTTAAGTCTCAGCCCTTAAAGTAAAGAAGTGGTTTCACTAGTTGTACCAGTCTAGCAAAATATCAACTCAGCTCTAATGTTTATGTCTTTTTCAATAAAAATTTCAAGCACAATAATATTTATATTCATTATGAATTATACCAAAGGCAGAAGTATAGAATTGAACAAAGAATTGTACTACTTTATAACAACATATGTTTAGTAGCCTATATTATAATAGCTTTTGCATTCTACCAAAGTTGAGTGCCAGAATATATTTCAAAAAGACTGAATGAGTCACACATAATGTGGTTCTTCAGAAACCCAAATTTTATACTCAACAATTTGTACACCAAGTTCTAAGTTATGTTTTAAAGTCCTTTTAATTCTAATGGAAGAATTTAAAATAACCACAGATCAGATATGATTTAATGACAAAGTACATGTTTATCTTGGGACACATCCAAGAGTCAATCTTCAAAATAAATAAATAAATAAAAATTAAAAAGACTGAACACACTCACACACACAAAGAGACTGAACAACCATCACATTCTTTTTATCATATTAATTACTTAATAATTTTTAAACATCTTTAACAAATTGTTTATTGATTGCCAAACACTGTCCTTTTAATTTTAATAATTTATTCTTGATACTGATTCCAAGATATTCTACTTTTATATTTAGAAAAATGGGTTAAATCTATTTGATTATTTTATTTTTTAAACTTTTTGCTATTTTATATTTGTTTTGTCTTTTTTTTTTTTGTCCCCAAATATAAGTCTTATGTACTGAGCTTGGGTTTTTGGCCTGTGCCTTCCAGGTGATGGAATTACAGGCATGTGTCACAATGCTGAGCTGTATTTTATCTCAACCTTCCATCAAGTTTCTAGATATGAAAGACTTAAAGAGATGGTTCATTGTGCAAAGTGCTTACTCTATAAATGGGAGGCCCTGAGTTTGAATATTTAGCACCTGGTTAAAAGCAGAGTGGGTATAGTATCTAGTTATTCAACCAGTGTGCAGGAGGTGAAGACAGAAACTCCCTGGAGCATGGTGTTGAACTATACTTGTTTAATGACAATCTTTGGGTCCAATGAAAAATTCTGACTCAATACATAACTGTGATACATGATCAAGGTAAACAGTTGTCAAACTCAGCCTACCACACTTGTGCAGACACAATTATCAACAGAAACCCCCCACACACACACACATGTGCCTACATAAATTCAAATATGCATGCATGCATGCAACACACAGACAAGACAAGGGGTTGAGAATGGTTTTTATATGTGAATAATTGAGGGATTCCTACATGGCACATCATTGTACTAGCCTTGAATTTGAAGTTAGTCATGTTATTACTGCTTGACATCTGGGGATCCCAAGATTTGAACTTAGAGGCTGTGCCCATAGTCTCATTAAGCTCAATATTACCACTGCATCTGCTGACCATAACAGTGTGGCTCCTTTGAGGACCATGCTGGTGCTTACTCCAACCTCTCATGAAAACATTGTGTTAGTAAGTGAGACAATTAAGGTTGAAAAATACCTCCTCCCTTACACATTTCATTTGCATTCAGTTTCAAGAGGGACTACATTTAGTATTTAAGATGTATTTTTAAAAAATTCACCAAATATGTATTAGCCATAATCAGTCAAAATGAAGGAAGTCACACTGTGTGGAGGTGGGTGTCTTAAATCTTCCAAGTAAAGAAAACCACAAAAGAGATATAAACCCCCTTCTGGGGAAAATTAATTTGCATTTTACAAGAATTTTTACTTTTCACATGTACATTAGCATTTCACACTGAGGGATTTGTTTCTTTGTTTTTTCTTTTTTTTTTTTGTTGTTTGTTTGTTTTTGTTTATTCGAGACAAGGCTTCTTCTGGTAGCCCTGGCTGTCCTGGAATTCACTCCATAGACCAGGCTGGCCTCGAACTCAGAAATCTGCCTGCCTTTGCCTCCCAAGTGCTGGGATTAAAAGGGTGTGCCACCACTGCCCTCGAGGGGTTTGTTTTAATGTTGTTTCTTATTGCTTTAAGCCCTAAGCAAGGTATGCCATAATTCCTACCTAGGTATCTTTGGCAATATAATGCACTTAAGCATGTAGCCATAGGTATATTTTATGCTCATTTTGGTCATTTTTCTCAGGGCAGTGAGAACAGGGTGTATTCCCAAAGCCTGTGACTTCAGAACTCTCACTGTTAAGGACACTCAAACCAACTAGACAAGATTCTACACTGAATATAACAAGTTTCTAAACATCATTGGTGAATCTATCAAGACTTGATTTGATCATCATGTCTGCTGATCCTAATGCTGTATTTATAAAGTGCCTCTCACTCTCATATTGCCCTCTGTGGAAGAAAACCATATGCACAATCCATATTGAAAAAACAGGTACATTGTCGTCCTCCATGACAGTGGAATACCTTTAATAAAATGTTCTGCAATTTTGTGCACAAGAGAACATAGTCTTTTCAATTATTTATGTATTCTATCCCTGTTGATATCATTATGGGCATAAATTTCTGTTTTGTATTGGTTTATAATCTACATCCCTGCATTATTTTTATTATCCAATTGTTTCAGCCTTGGTCATTAGGTTCCCAATGTGCCACTATGCTCTTTTACAAACTCCACCAAAATAATACAGATTCTTAATGGCCATCTTCCTGTACTCGGTGTGTCTGGTAAAGTGACTACATTACATTTTAGAGGACATGAAACACACATTTTTTTAATATAGAGTTGTCACACAACGGATGCGAAGGAAAAGTTCTAGATTCATTTCACAAGAAGGATTTTCTGTAAGGGGCGTGTGTGACTTATCTCTAATTATGCATTGTGAAATAAAAGTAGCGTGATCTAAGGAAATTTAGTATATCTTGTAGTCATGCCTCTTTCCCCGTGTTTTCCAAAAGTAACTCCAGAATAAAAGAAAAGAAAGCCACAAGCTCTTTGGTGGCTTTGATAATTGATTACTGTTGCCAAATTATTTAAAGTAAGTGTTTTGATATTAAGCACAAGTATAATCCATTTATTTCTCACAAATAGCCATAAGAGAAAATGTAACACATAATATCCCCCAGTGCCTACGCATTGCATAAATACTCAAAAGCCATGAGGTATTTCTGGTTGAATCAAAAACTTCCAATCAATAATAGACAAAATTCAGAGACCACTGACCATTGGACTTAGCTATTAGGCAAACATTTCTCCTTTCGAACCATCTTCTACATCCAAAATGAGGCCGTTTTACCCATTATAGGAAAAAGAATCCACTTTGCCTTTTTTTTTCCCCCGGTTCATTTTCATCTGAGAGAAATAATATGAATCTTGGCCCTCAGCATTTCCTGTGGCTTAATAGCCAGCTGGACCTCAAGTCGTCACCTCCTCTTAGGCAACCATTAGTTCTCAGGAACACTCTGTCTTGATCATTATTGCATAATTAAGACCATTTTGTGTTCCTTTAATGTAACATATCAATTATTGAGGAGAAATACAATGATGAACAAAACATTGATAACTGCCTCATAGGTAAAGGTATGGAAAATGACCAGTCATAGGATTTATTTTAATAACTACTTTCAAAAGAAAAAAATATCATCTGATGTGAATTTCTAGAGACCTTACTGGATACTTCTACTAGTAGATAATTTGACAAAATGAATAAATAATAAAGAAGACAGCAAAGGAGTTTCCTGTCTTCAGGGGATTTTACAGCACAGCCAGAAAGCTTTGAAGAGAAAACATTAGTGCTTGGATACAGTGTCCAAACACAAGCAGGCAAACTGAGCCTCGTAAGCAGACCTGTGTGAGAGACTGAGACAGTTCAGGAAAGTGAGAAAAAGTAAAAAAGAAAAGAAAATAGGAGAGGAGAGAATAAAGGAGCTCATAAATAGACTTTCAGTTCCCTCTCTCTTATGATGGATGTATTCTGCGAATGAATGACATGTCATAGTCTTTCTGATCACCTATCTCATTCAGCAAGAAACTCAAAACTATAGACAATTAAAATATTTTAGTAATACTTTTATCAAAGTAGTAATTGCAATTAGCATGTTGTGCATGCTTGCCAAGGTCTTTGTACCACTGAAATGAATCTCCATCCTTCCTTTTGTTTTTTTGACAAAAGGTCACACTAAGTTGCTGGTTTAAATATTCGATAATTATTACTCAGCCTCACACATACCTGGGGTATGAGCCTACAAAATTAGGCTATGTCTGTCTCTCTCTGTGTCTGGTCCTCTCTCTGGTCCCTGTGACTCTGTTTCCTCTCTTCTCTCTCTTTTTCTCTCTCTCTCTCTCTTCTCTCTCCCCCCTCTCTCTCTCTCTCTCTCATTCCATTCAAGGACTTTGTGCATGTTAGGCAAGTGCTATAACAGTGAACTTATCCCTAGCCCTAAAGGAAATACCAAGTACAAAAGAAATCTCATTATTTTTGCTTTGTTTTGTTGTATAGCCTATGATAGCTCAGCCTCCTGTAATCATCTTAACACAGTCTTGCAAGTGCTGCAATCACAGTTGTATCCTATTGTGCTCAGTTTTAATGATTTTTTTTTAAAGCAAAGACCCCAACTTTAAATATAAGAAATGATCTTAGGGTACTGTTATTATATCATTTGTCTTTCCTCGTGGTATCAAAGCTTAAAGGCAGGGCTATACATGTCAGGTAAGCTGTCTGGCCTTGAGCTTCATGTGCACTCCTGTGATTGAATTATACTCTTAGACAGTACAATCCCTGTCTTCTTTTTAGGGAATAGGGAACTGGTATCATCTAGATCTGAGATGGTTGAATCATCAGTTTGTGTCACTTTGGAACATCAGCTGAGTTTCCACAAAAAAACTAAAATGCTAAGACTTGATGTCTGCATTGTGATAGTTTTTTGTTTGTTTGTTTGTATGTTTTGTTGTTGTTTTTCTAGACGAGAACATTAGTGAGGATACATGTAGAGCAAAATAGTCAGACAGCTTCATCTTTTATGCTTAAGGTGTACAGTTTAGAATTATAGATTTAACAGGATCTGTGACTGATTTCACCACATCAGACATTGTGCCTGTAAGTAGCCACCTCTGAGGTGACACCAACTAGCCAGTACCCTGTACTTAGTGACAAGGGACCCTAACTTCACCAAAGACCCTTCTTATTCCATTTCTTTCTAGGGTTGCAGAAGCACCCTTTCTAGGTCAATACTGGAGACTTCTGCATTTGATCTTGACTGCCATGCAAGTGAGTTTAAAATGCTGCTGCTGGGCTCCCAGATCACTATTGTAAAAATCAGTGCTATTCAGTATTAAGGCCAGATCCTTAGGCAGTCATTTAATTCGTAGGACTGCCTTATGGCACATCGTTGTGCATTGTTAACAGTGTGTGAAAGAAAATAGACAGACGCGTTATTTAAAAATACTTTTGTCAATAGATCATCTAAAATAGTTTTTTATTAATAAATATGCCGTGAAAAGTATCAGATAGTTATAAATATTCATCTTTACTTTCCAAATTCACAACATATGTCCCTTAAAAACTATATGCCCAATGATTCAGTGGAACTAGCTGCAGGGCTAGGCATTCTCTGTCTATCCAGTCTCCATCAGTCCAATTGAGGCAGTCCCAGGTGATGTTGCAACTTTTCCATTGACTGTTCTCTACCCCAAACATACAGGATATTTGGCTTGCAATTTACTTTTCTCTTCTAATGTCCAAATTTTAGCTTAAATATTGACAGCTTAGTTCTTCAGAGAATAATCTGTGGCAAGACATTCCCCTGTCTATGTCCTTGTTAAAGTATGTGATACTTTACTGAAATATCAGTGACTGACTTATAACCACCTTATTTATTATAGCTACATCATGCATTATTTGTAATTCCATCATTTTGAAATCCAAGTTCTTCTTCCATGAAAAGTCAACTCATCTAAGTCAATGCTTTTTTGTTATCATGCAATACTGTAACCTGGTGTGTTATACATACAAAAGAAAAAGAAAAGTGTTTTCACTTCAGAGTTCTGTTATAAGCTTGAGGGGATCCATCTGGTGACAGCTTTGTTGGCATAGCTTCATGGTGGCACAGGGTTTTACATGACAAGAGATAGTGACATGGGAGAGGTCTGTCGACACTAGCTTTTTATTACATGCCCATTCTTGAGATAACCCATTAACCCATTAATCCATTAGTTGCATGATGAAATTAATTCATTCATTAAGGGAGAATCCTAATCACCTCTTTAGTCCCTGGGTCCTACCTCTTAATAGCTCATAATGGGGATTAAATTTCAACAGGGTCATCAGAGAGGTAAAACATCTTCGAAACAGCACCATTACAAAGTCTCAGACACAAATCTTGATGGATTTGTACATATTCATCTATATTTAAGGAACAGGAAAACAGTCGTATTAACAATTACTTTATTCTACACAGTGGGGCTATCTGTATATTTCTTGACCTCGATATCTATCACCCTAACAAGTAGGCCTGGCCAGAAATATTTTAAAAACACTAAGAAAATGAACTGGTTGTCTGGATACTCAGGAGGTGGTTTTCATCTGTTTCTCATATTTAAGTCAAATCTTATTTTGGGGGAATATACAATTGAATATTGTCACTAAGTTGTAATAGCTAATGAACATCTATAATTACAATGTAATTATATGTAATTATAATGTAGTTATATATGCTTTACACAATTCAACCCAGCCACACATATGGTACTTTCTGACAAAAGTTATCTGTGAATTACTTACTATTTTCTCTTTCTATAAAGAGTGCTTTCAAATAATCTCACCGTGCAGTGATAAAAGGCACCAGAGCAGGAGTGTGCTTCATTGTCACGCCAGTAGTGGTTGCCTGGCACTGTCCTTATTTTAGTTAGGATGATTGCTTTAAATTTATGTCAATATGCAAGAAGCAAAACAACAAATAAGGTGCTTTCACTCTACATTCTGATCATGTTTCATAATCTCAGGAAAGGGTCTCTGACTTTGCTTCCTTGCATCCCCTCAGAGACCATCCAGTCATCTGTCCAAGCTATATCTTGACAGTTTCAAGTAACATATGTTAATCTTGTCCCTAGTACTCCACAGAGAATCCCTCTAATGGCTTCCTCATTCTCTTTGGATGAATTCCAAGCTGCTTACATGATCAAGACTTTAGCCTGTAGCTCCTTTCAAAGTTGTTCTCTGCTCCTAGGTTCTTCTAGACTTTTGTTGATGCCAGAGTAAATGTGACACTGAAATCTAAGGCTCAGAATGCTGTGTCTCTTTTTGAATTTCTTATGGCTGCTTTATGGCTGCTTCAGAAATATTTCCCTGAACATAGTTCAAATAGGTGACATTGATGAGACTGCTTTCATTTAGAGGAACTTACATTTGAGTAGAATCTATGTCTTTCAATTAGATGCTTTCACTAGCATTGTTCTAGTTCCGTTTCTGTTGCTAAAATCAGCTTGGGATAAAAAGTGTTTATTTCACAATTCTAAGTTACAGTCCATTGGTTTGGATAAGTCAAGGCAGAGGTTAAAGCAGCTAGTCATATCCACATTGGCACAGTGAAAGGAATGGATTCAGATTTATATGTACTCGCTCCCCTCTCCCCATTTATATAACTCAGGATACCAAAGCCAGGGAATAGTGCCCACTCACAGGGAGCTAGGTCTTGCTTATGTCAATTCACTTAAATAAGATAGTCTCCCATAGACATGTCCCCAGGTTCAATCAGATGTATACAATTTCTCATTGAGTCTCTCTGCCTAGCTGATTCCAGGTTGTATCACTATCACACTTAAAACTGTATTGATTTTCAATGTATAATTAGAAGTTGTGAATAGAGTCGTTTTCTATATGGATAACCAAAAGCCTTCTGCAGTAGGAAATAAAGTCTACTGCACACATACCCAGCAGTAGAAGAGGAAGAACATATGGCTTTTCTATTTCTAGTTTATTAAGAAGCCTCCAGACTGATTTCTAAATTGGCTTCACTAGTATATACCTCTATCATCAGAATTATTTGTATCCATGCCAGCATTTATTGCCATTTCTATTCCTGATGATGCCCAAAATTGAGATGCTTGCTGAGGTGACAAGGATTCTTAACGTTGGTCTTATCTGCATTTCCATAGTGCTAAGAACACTCAACAGGGTTTTTGTTTGTTTGCTTGGTTGGTTGGTTATTTTAATTAACATCAATTTGCATGTCTTCTTTGCAGAAATTTCTGTCCACTTCGACAGCCTAATTTTTAATTGAATTGTATATTTTCTTCATATTTAGCATTTTTTTTTCAGTTCTTTATCTATCCTAGACATTCATCTCCTGTAGGATAATCTTTCCCATTCTGTCACCTGTCTCTTCACTTGACTGTCACTTTACTTTGCAGTATGGAAACATAGTTTCATGGGATCCAATTTGTTGATTGTTGGTCTTATTTCTGAAGCTACTGATGTCCTATTCATAAAGTCCTTGCTTGTGCCTATGGGTAGAAATATACACTCCAAATGTCCCATTAGTGTCTTGGGATATCATGTTTTATTTTGAAGGTCCTTATTTATTTGAAGTTGAGTTTTTCACAGGTTGAGATACAAAGTTTGAATTTTATTTTATTTTTCATATTAAAAGAGTTTTGTCATGACTATTTGTTTAAAATTCTGTTTTCTCTCTAATGTACATTTTTGTTATCTTTGTCAATGTTCAGGAAGCTATCCTTTCATGGACAGATATCTGAGTCCTCTATTATTTTTGATTTAGGTAGAATGACTGTCATTATAAAATTAATCCGGCAGAGCAATTAACATGAGAAGTCTAGTGTCTCAATGAATTTCCTTCTGCAACGTCACATATTTTTCATTAGAGAAGTCTTTTGTTTCTAGAATTTATTTGTTTGTGACTGCTGTGGATGGGATTGTTTCCCTTATTTCTGCTGATATGTTTATTTATAGATACGAATGCTACCTATTTGTATATGCTAATTTTAAGTAATACTAAAGTGTTTGTTAACTATATCAGTTTTGAGTTGAGTCTTTAGAGTCTCTTATATCTAAAGAATCATATCTCTAAATAAGGATACTTTAACTTATTTACATACTTGCATCCACTCTACTGCCTTCCCTTCTTTTTTGGATAAAACTCCAATGACTTTATAGAATAGCAATGTAGAAAATGGACTCTCATTTTTGGGTTAAGTACTTTAACATTCCTTTCCTTTAGCAGGATGTTGGCTATACATTTGTCTAAATAGTGCTTATTATATCCAGTTTCCTTCCTTTATCAACCTCTCCATGATTTTTATCATGAAAGGATACTAGATTTTGTGGAGGTTCTTTCCACTTCTATTGCAATGATTATGTGATTTCTGTCTTTGGGCCCATAACTTCTCTGTGTTTGTTGAACCATGTTTATATTACTAAAATTAAGCCAAGTTTGTCATGATTAATGTTCTTCCAGATGTGATCTTATATTTGTTTTTCAAGAATATAATTGAGAATGTTGTAGCATCTATGTTCATGGGAGAAATCAATCAATAGTTTTCTTTTATTGTTGTTTTTATCTTGTTACTATATCAGAGCAATAGTGGCATCATAAAATGAACATTGATGTCTTTCTTCCTCTCCTACTTTATGGAAATAGTAGGAGTATTGTTAATTCTTCTTTGAAGTTCTGGTAGAATATTTCAGTGAATCCATCTGGTTCTGTTTTTTTATTCATTGATGGACTTTTTAGTTCTTCAATCTAATTTCTGGTTGTCAATATTTTCGAACTATTTATCTCATCTTTCACATCTAATAATTTATTCATTTCTTTTAGATTTTTCCAATATATTATATGCAAAATATGTTTTTTAACTGAAATTGAATTGCATGACTTGTCCTTCCCTTTCTTCCCTCTATCACACTCATATACTGTACTTCAAAATTGATATCCTATTTTTTTGTGCTTACTATTGTTAACTTGTTAACACACATGTATGCATATATATACATACATATACATCAGGAAAACATGCTAAGTTTGTTTTAGTATTTGGCCTGCATATTGTTCCAGGACAGACCATTGTACATTGGAGAACTAGTCAAAGGGCTCATCCTTGAGAGAGGCCAATTCTCCTCCCAACAGCCATTGCTGCATAGTTAGTTCTTGTCTATGTGTGGGACTTCATGAACATTTCCCTCTTCTGTGTGATGATGTTCACCAAAAGTGCCATTATTGCTGTCTTTTTATGATGCCATTTCTAAGACAGACTGTTTTACAATGGACTTCTTATTGTATTATGGGTCTCACAATTTCTACCATCTCTTCTCCAGTGTTCTTATAACTATAGGTGCAAGAACTGTGATGTAGATATATCCTCAAATGTGTGTATGCAGCCAGAAGTAACCACAGAAAATATAAAGTATAAAGAGGTCATAGTTGGGCCGGGTGTGGTGGTGCACGCCTTTAATCCCAGCACTTGGGAGGCAGAGACAGGCGGATTTCTGAGTTCGAGGCCAGCCTGGTCTACAGAGTGAGTTCCAGGACAGCCGGGGCTACACAGAGAAACCCTGTCTCGAAAAACCAAAAAAAAAAAAAAAAAAGAGGTCATAGTTGGTGGGGAATAGTAGGCATTAGATGATGTAATATGGTAAACAGTAAACAGAGTGGTACTCCAACTGGAGAAGAAGGAGGTCAACACAGTAAATGGAGGGACAAGTGACAAAATAAACCAAGATTGTTTCATAAAGCCTCAAGATACATTATTTGATATTTACTTAAATTATACATAATGAATATAATTGTATATATATATGTATATATATATTGTGTATATATATATGTATATATATATTGTATATATATATATGTATATATATATATATATATATTCACTTTATAGTATATATTAAAGAAGTTAAGCCACTTTGACTGAAAATATTCTCCAGAAGGACTGTAGACTAACAAAAGCACCACTAGCAGGCACAAGAAACCTCCCATGGAAGGGTTTTTTAAACAAGGTAGGCTGTTAATCTAACTCTTGGCTGCTTCCTAGGGGTTGAGTGTGGGCCCTGATTGCTTAAGATAACACACACACACACACACACACACACACACAAAACAGGGGACTTAGATGATTCAAAAGGGTCTGACCTGAAAACATCTTTCTTTAGACCTAGTTCCATGATTATAGAACATACTATGAAAGCTGCCAAGGGAGAGATGCAATTAAAGTATCTACCCAACAGCAGCACTCTGAACCACAAAATTTACCAGCATAACAAGTTATCCATAGAAGTACAGTAAGTAGATCAGAGATGTTGGTGGCAACAGCTATCTAATTGAACTCATGGCCCATTCAACAGGAGGAAAATAAATCGTGGTGTTAGAAATATAGCCAACTTCCTCAGAACAATTGTAGAATCTGCTACTGCCACATTCTAAATCTTATTCATACCCACATATAGGTAGAACAAAGGAGTCCCTCTTCACAACAAATGAAGACTTTCACAGAAAGCCAAAATCGAACATAGTATCCTTTTGGTTTTCTGAATCTAATTGCTATCTGTCTCAATTTTCATCTAATTTTAATAATTTGTATCACCTTTCTCTCTCCATTCTTGAAATTTGACCAAAGCTTTGTCAGTTCGTTTATATTTTCAAAGAGCCAACTATTACACTGTGGTTAGATAGAAGAGAAACTGTTATTTTAATTTTTCTATATTTACAAAATTTATCTTTGTGTCCTAATTGGTAATCAATATTGGAGAACGCTCCATGTGCTTTAGCGAAGAGCCTGCATTCTTTATATATTAATGCAGTGTTCTGTAGATCTCTTTATTTTACTTGCAATTATGGTGGTATTTTACACCAGTGTTCTTTATTTATTTTTGTATGAATGCCTGCACATTGATAAGAGTATGATATTGAAGTTACTAGGTATCACTGTGTTGGGATTAATTTATAGTGCAACATCCAATATATGTATATATATATACATATGTACATATATATATTCTCTTGATGGATTATTTCATTTATGAGTGTGATATCATATTCTATATCACTTATGATTAATTTATCATGAAAATAGTATTTCAGATATTAAAATAGCTATGCCTGATTGTTTTCTTATTCTATTTTCACAAAGTAACTTTTATCCACTTTTTTTTTTTTTTGGCTTTGTTTTGTTTGTCGAGACAGAGTTTCTCTGTGTAGCCCTGGCTGTCCTAGAACTCACTCTGTAGATCAGGCTCACCTCAAATTCAGAAATCCGCCTGCCTCTGCCTCCCAAGTGCTGGGATTAAAGGCGTGTGCCACTACTGCCCTGCCTTATCTACTTTTCTTAAAAAGAACTTTATCATTCATGTAGAGGTATGTTTCCTGAAGATATCAAAAGTACGAATTCATCCCTGATCCAATGTTTCAGCCTATATCATTTTTATTTGAAGAATTAAACATATTAATATTCAGAGGTATTATGAAAGATATGAATAAATTCCTAGCATTATGTAGATTTTGTAACATTTTTTCAGACATTGCCTCTTTAACTATCTTGACATTGTCTATTTTGCTCTTTGACCTCAAAGGTGTATTTGAACTTCCCTTGCATCTAAACTCTATCTTCTCTACTATGCTGACTTGGGGACAATAAATCCCTTAGTATGTTTTTATTATGGAAATATTTTATATCTATTCTAATTATATAGCTTTGCTGTGTATTATCGTATAAGCTGATATTTGTGATGTTTCCTGACTTAGAATACACATTTTTGGGCACTCACAGCTTTAAATGTTTCTATGAAGAGTCATCTATTATTATATTGATCTCTCTTTTTATGTGACTTGAAATTTTTCTTTTACAACTTTTAATATTTTTTTCTCTATTCTAGGTTTTAAATGTGTAAATTATAATATGTTATGGGAGTTTCTGTTCTAGTCCTGTTGATTTGGTGTCCAGTAGGCCTCTTATTCTACCTGTATGGGTTTCTTTTTCTCTTGGTTTTGTAGATTTTCTTGTATGATTTAATTGAAAATATTTTTTATGACTTTTATTGGAGACTTTTCTTTTTCGCTTGCCCATAATTTGAAGATTTGATCTTTTCATGGTACACACACACACACACACACACACATATATATGCGAAATTGATTCCTTCTGAGAAACTCAACTGCTCTGCCCTGTCTTCACATCTGATGCTCTGTTTGCCCCAAGCTCCTATTCATTGGTAAGCCTTTTTCTCTTAGCTCCTTTAATTGGCTCCTGGGTTTTCCATTTTCATCATCATCTCACTTTGACTTTTCCTTAGGAGTTTTAGCTCTTTATTAAAATGTATATTCATACCTTCAAATGGCTTTTATATTTTATTCAAATCATTTGATCTTATGAAGTACTATCATATCTTCAGTGCCAAAGTGTTGTTTGAAGACAACATAATCATTATTTTGAATAATTTCTCTAGAAGTTCTTCCAAGTTATCCTTATTGGAGGCCATTTTCATGGTATTAGTAATTTTGAAGGGGAAACATTCGGACTTTTTTTTTCTTAACTTTTTTCTTTTTGGGGACTTGTAAATCCAGACTGAGTTCATAGGTTGAGTCTTTCTTGTTTTCGGTTAATGACTTCAACTCCTCTCTCATTAGAGGCTTTATAATGTTTAGGGAATAAATAAGGCTTTGTAGTTTTGAGGTATCTTCCTTTTCCGAACTAGTATTCACGATGGCAAATAGTATCCTTAGTTTTTCTATGAGAGTTAGACACTATATGCCATAAACGTCACTATCCAAATATCAGCAAAAGCCTGTCTAGCACCTGCCTCCACTTTAATCATGTGTGGCTCTCCACATGGGTATCCTTCAGTGGGTTTAGTTGGCCTTTTATACTTCCATGCTTGCTGTGAGAGATCTGAATGCCTTACTGTCTACCATAGGTCATCTCTTGTCAGTTCCTGGGTCTGATGCTTCTACAGAAAATTATAGGACTTATTGTGCCTGACCTCACATCTTGGCTCAGCTTGCTTTGGTCTTCCTTTTCATTAAATTATATACTTTTATTCTTTAAAGTCTTTAATGAAGCCGTGATCATGGTGTTTAACTAAAGTACAAAATTTAGTAAGAACACAACTATATAGTTTACCTAAGATATCAATTATAATTGATTTCAGAAAAGTCTACTATTTTAGAATTAATAGTTTTGTTGTTGTTCTTATTTAAACCTAGCATGATTTTAGGTTTTAGGTAAACTAAGTGAAAGATGAAAAATCAGGCAGAATTTCTGCAGAGCCTTTGCCAGTTACACTGAAATTACGAGGGTTCCTGTCAAAAATTCAATTTTGAAATTCCTAGCATAAATGAAGACATGTTTAAATGGAAAAAAAAAACCTTAGTATTTGTTTAATTTTCAATGAAGTTTCAAAGTGTTTCTTTTGGCACTGCTTTTAAGTATGATGGATTCTATGCAAACTTTGAAATGCCTTTTTACTTCATATTTGAAAATGCGTGTGCTTGTGCATTCATAATGGGGAGAGATGATAAAGGTTCTCAGTTGCATTAAAACTAAACACAATATAGGCAGCTGCTGTGAGCTAGACTATTATAGTTTTATCCTGATATATGAAATGGAAAATGTTGAGGACATTAAAAACCTATTACCTAGTTCTGATTGCATACCAAAGAGAGACTACTCTCAGTCAAACAAAAAAAATTCATGGAATACTGTGAAATATGATTCAAGCACAACCATTCTCATGTGCCTGGTTTTTTTACTTCCTTTTACCAAGATAGAATATGTGAAAAGTATCCGTGATGATTATTTACAAGCCTTACTGTAGTGTGTTTTACTCATAGAGAATTTTAGCTATTAAGTCTTTTATCAATGAAGAGATTTCTGTTATCAAATGTCTTAGTCAGGATTTGTATTCCTGCACAAAATATCATGACCAAGAAGCAAGTTGGAGAGGAAAGGGTTCATTCAGTTTACCTTTCCACATGCTTGTTCATCATCAAAGCAAGTCACACAGGGCATGGACTTGGAGGCCGGCACTGATGCAGAGGCAACGGAGGGATTCTGCTTACTGGATTGCTTCCCCTGGCTTGCTCAGCTTGCTTTCTTATAGAACCCAGGACTACCAGCCCAGGGATGGCACACCCACAATGGGCCTTCCCCCTTGATCACTAATTGAGAAAATCCTTTACAACTGGATCTCATGGAGGTGTTTCTTCAAGGGAAGCTACTTTCTCTGTGATAACTCCTACTTGTTTTAAGTTGATACACAAAACCAGTCAGTACATAAATATAGCGACAGATACTTACACAATGAATTTCTAGATATGTATGTATGTAGTCCTTTAGAATTCAGATGTTGGCAATACAGAAAAGCTGAGGTGAGTCACTTAATTTACTGACAACATGCTATAACTTGTACCAGATTATTTAAGAATAAAAGTTCTTTGATTAAATATTTTCTTTTTTTTTTGCCACATTATTTAATTTTTTCACTGCCCATCTGAGAAAGATCATGGTTGAGACTTGAGTCTTACTATAAAGTATGATAACCTACTTAGGAGTCTATTATTATTAATGGTCTGGGAAACACCAGCCATCGTGTACAGGCTATGCCTTTCCTTGGCTTCAGACTTTCCACAGAGGAACTCATAGGTCCAGGAATTCATGAGTTCCATAGGAACTCATAGGTCACAGTGGAATGAAATTGACACCATGACAATTTCTTCTGTGTAAGAATAAAACATTTTGGTTTATTTTGGCAGTTCTGCTAGGTGTGATAGTAAAGCCACTGCAGAAGAGCCAGGTCTGAACAGTGAGCAGTTAGTTCTGTTCTTGTTTGACCTATCATGTTTAACTCCACAGGTCAATGTGATGCAAACATGATGATAATATTTGTCTTGTCAGCCTTTTCCAAAGATAGAGACACAGGAATTCTTATCTCTTAAACAGACCAACACCAGTGGGTAAGTCCAAGGGGGCTAAGGGGCTAAGATGTATGTAACACCCCCACTTTATACTTGCTTAGTCAGAAATTGTCTGCCCAAAGTGTTTTCAAACATTCCTAAAATCTTTCAGGGCTATAATCTCTTTTCCACAGCTCCCAAAATCCATGAGGTCTTTGAGCCTAGATTTATATTACAGTCCCTTAGGCAAGATTTGAAGAAATGGCACACGAAAATTTTTCCATAAATCCTTAGCTAGCTTTAATTTTTATTTGAATTTTCTTTCCATTTTAGATTTGCAGTGCACACATACAATTTGCTTTCAAATATTTAGCTACTTTATGTCTATGCAACAGTATTATGGATACAGTTTAACATCAAACTGGGTATAATCCATTAAAGGAAAAGTCACAGGGAAAAATCTTGAAGGTAAATGATAATTACCTAATAATGAATTGCTTACATTAGGGAAAATGTAAGCAAACAATATAACTCAAATTCCAGATGTAGCTCAGTTGGTAGAGTGTTTTCCTATTAGGCACAAGGCCTTGAGTTCCATTCCTAGAACTATGTAGAGTGAGCACTGTAATACATAGCTGTACTTCTATCCCTGGGAGTCAAAGGTGTATGATCCAGACTTTCAGTTCATACTGGCAAATACACAGACAACAAAGGGTACTGGCAGAAAATTGGGCGACGTGGTCTTCCCCAGGGAAAACAACATCAATTTGTTGTACAGAGCCAAATGGTCAGCTCTTAAAACATATATACAAATAACCTTACATGGACTGAGCAGGTTGTATTTAGGAATATATATGCATATGTGTACCTGTGGGCATAATAGTTAATGAAAAAAGAGGCCATGGGTTTGAAGAAAAACAGGAAGGGATATATGGGAAAGTGTGGAGGAAGAAAAGTGAAGAGAGACATGTTATAATTGTATAATAATATTAGCATTTTTAAAAGGATAAATAAAGTATATATGAGGTGATGGAGGAAAACATGGATCTAGGAGAAGTTGGGGGAGGTAGCGTTAGATAAATACAATCTAGATACTTTGCAGGTATACATTTCTCAAATAATAGAAATAATACATTATTTTTTAAAGGAATAAAATAAAATATATTAAAGCTAACTAAATACCACTTGAGAGTAATTAATATATACATGGAAATAATAAACAGGAAAGAAATGTAATGCATAAATAAATAAATAAATAAAAAATAGTGTGGAAATATATTCAAAATAAACATAGAAATATATTCATGTGGTCATGAGATGGCTAAAATATTTGACCCTGACACTATTTTCACTGAATAAGGCAATGTTTTAAATTGATTAGACTATTTTATCATAATTTTAAAACACTGTTGAACTATTAAGTATTTAGTAGAAAAATGAAGGAACCAGGAAGAGACAGTAAGTAAACTGCAGCTTACCAGAGACGTGCTAAACTGTCAGTAGAGAAGGCAAGTCCCAAGATGTGTGTTCTGAAGAAACAGAACTCAATCTGATGTTGATACCTATATACTGAAATTAGACAAAAAAAAAAAAAAAAAAAAGAAAGAAAGAAAAGAAAAAACCTTGATGAGAAAGAATACAAACTTATTACAACAACAAATAAAACATCAGTTCTGTTCTGTCAAGAAGTATCTCCAAAACTAAAAGTACTGAAAATTGATGGTAACATTGAGGCTGGCCTTATGTTTCTACAAGTTAGTATCAGGGCATTTACTTTTTTATTTTCTATTGCTATTTAAAATTAGTATAAATAAATATAAAGTACATTTTTCTTTACTATTTAATATTTCATGTTCTTTCTTCATGGGGGAAATGCCAATGGACTTCAAAAGTCAATGAAATAAATACTTTTAAGGTTTTTTTTTTTTTTTCTCAATTTTAACCATGTCTTTTTGCAGGTTTTGTGACTGCTGGTTTTTATGTTTGCTTTTTGCTGAAATAATTACCCCTTGTTTAAAACAGTCTTTATTTCTAAGTTGAAACACTGGGTTACTTCTCACAGTGACAGTTTGGGAATTTAAGAGACACACATTTTTCTTTCCTGGACACTTAAAGAAGACAAGTTTTGGCATGCTGCACATTTCTCCTGTGACCAGGTTGGTTCTGTGCTTGCAAACTCTTAGCGTTGTCTTTCAGGAATAAGTATCATTTGAGGAAGAGGTGGGGGTGGTAAGCCTCAGCAGCCCGAGCTTTCTTCTCCCCCTGGGCAGTAATTCCCAATTATGCCTCTCTGTCATCAACACCTCCTTCTTGTCTGGGCCCATCAACCTTCCAGACCAGTTCCTGCATAGCTAAATCACCAGAGAAAGCAGGACCCCACACCGAGATGATCTTCTTAACCATGCTCAACACTCTAGCCTTGGAAAAAAAGATCAAATATTTTAAAAGAAAAGTAGGGTGTTTGTCTAGATAGGTGGCCTAAAATGTCTCCTTCGGTTACAAAAACAATTTTAAGTAGAAAAGATAATTTCCCTGAATAATGAATCCACACAAAATTCCAAAGTATGTTCCCTTTGCCAAATGCTGTAGCAAAGAACATGACTTAAAATTAGGTCAGTTTTGAACAGAAAATATTGACTTTCTGACCATTGGGTGATTTTTTTTTCTGTAAACACATAAAAAGAAGTTTGTATTTCACAGAAGGGTGAGGGACTATTTCCACCACATTTGTTTTCAAACACCTACAGTTCATAATTTGCCATCAACCTAGAAACAGCAGTGATAAAAACATTATATGCAGAATGTATACTCTGATTTTCTCTTTTCCCACTCACAGTGGAAGTGGATTTGAGTATATTTGTATAACACAATAAATATGCAGCCTAAAGCCAAGCGAGTCTGTAACAGTTTCCCCCTGGCATAGCTACTCTTTCTAATGCAGCTCAAGAGGATATTATGATTACACATTTTGTGTATGCGCACATATTCAACATGTGTTAACACTAACATTTGCCTTGATTCTGTCATACATGTTTATATGTGCTTTATTTAATAATGTTAGTTAACATTTTCTATTTCTTGTAAACAATGCTAGTATAATTTGAAAAGTATGGCCCATTTCCCAGAGTTAGGTCTAGCTAATATATGAATATATTTAGTCATGCTACTGTGTTATTGAACTTTGATATCAAATGACTTTTATTCAAATGAGTAGTTTTCATATTGAGATCCCTAAAATTATTTAAATAATAAAAAATTATTTGCTGTTTATTTTTTTCATCTTAATAACTATAATAAGAAAGTATATCTAATTTATCGATCTCTCTCTATGTGCATATATATGTATGTGTTGAATAATGTGGGAGGTTTAAAATTACACTGGGCATGAGGAATTGTTTGCATTTTATTTCCTGGCATGAGATCATGTTTTCCTTATTCCTTTTTGCTTATATTTTTGGAAAAACAAAAGTTTGCATCTAGAAGTAGGGAACTACATCATCTAAAAGGAAACTTGGTTAACTTTTTCTAATATTTATGTTTGTTTATAGCTTTAAGTTATAGTATACCAACAACTGCTCAGACTGGCAGTAACAATTTCAAAGTTAATGTCACCTATAATCCTCTTGGGCTTTTCATTGATTTTTTTTCCATTTTTATCTCTTGCATTTTATTTACTTATTTCTTCTTTGTGTGTATACAGGTACATGTTTGCACATGTACGAACAGTACACAGATGGCAGAGGTCTCATTGAGGTGTCATTCCTTGGACATTGTCTACTTTGTGTTTTGATACAGGGTCCTGTACTGACCTGTAGGCTCACCAAGTAGGCTTGGCTGACTGGCCAGTAAACATCAGGGATCTGCCTCCTCTGTGCTGGGACCATAAGCATGGGCCTCCATACCCAGGTCTTTTATGTGAGTTCTGGGGGATTGAACTCAGGTCCAGATGCTTGCATGGCAGCCACTTTATCCACTGAGCTAACTCCTCAGCCCCTGTTTTGTTGTTCTTTTTGGAAGAAAGGATATCACCATGTTTCCCTAGCTAGTCTCAAAATTATATACTCAAGCAATCCTTCTACCTCAGTCTCTTAAAGTATAAAGCACTAAAATTTTATACTCCTATCTTCCAGATTCTACAGCATAAATGTCACTATGTTATCTACTTAAGTCCAGAAATGCAATTTTAGGGATTATTAAAGACAGAGCCCAGGGTTTGTCACATTAAGCACATACTGTACTACTGTTAGATCCTTAGATAATAAATATAATTTTTAAAAAGAAACTAACACGTTTCTCTTGAAAGACAGAATTCCTCAACAGTCCCAATGCTCAACCTTTTCCTATGGCTCCTGCCTTCTTCCTGCTCTTCTTATACCATGTTCCTTGAGTCTTGGAAAAGGTTATAGATATGTTACATTTAGAGATGAGCATTTAACAGTTTATTCTTAATACTTTGACCAGTTATCAGTCTCTGTAGTCACCTCTGCCACTGCAAAAAGGAGCTTCCCCGACCTGACAAAAGCTGACAGAAGTCATTAATCTATGAGTCTAAATGCACTTATTTCAAGGACATTGTCCATTTTAGCAATGCCACAGCAGTAGATTCTTGACTAGGACTTGTCAGCCTCTCAACCTGAAGCGTCTGACTAGGTTTAGAGCAGCAGACATAAATTCTGTCCTGTAGAAAAGGCCCCAAATCCATTCTCAACGTGGTTGATTTAACACTATTGCATCAGTGTGCTCATCTTACCTGGTAGGTCAAGAGTATTGCATCCAAGGGCTATACTAAGACCAATGATAACAATTTCCCAGAAACCTCCATGACCTTCTGGCATTATGACTACTATCCTGTAGGGAGAAGTTCAACTGGAGCTTCATTTCTCTATGACCTTTTCCCAGGCACACAATATCCTCATCAATAGGTTTTTATCATCTAGTTCTAGTGGGCAACCAACAGCAGTGGCAATTGCCTGTGTTATTTTGGGGCCTCCTAGGCCTCTCTGACCAAGAGATCATAGAAAGGCAGCTGATGTCTGTTTTTAGCATTTATATTTAATAACCTGTGGCTTCTAAGTGAAGCTTTTTCTGTCCTCACAGAATACTCCCTCCAAGTTTTATTTTATTTTATTTTATTATTTTATTTTATTTTTAATTACCTTACCAAATATCAGTGCTCCTTCTGGCTTTTTCATACATACTTAGTTTTGGTTGACTTACCCCACCTTCTCTCTCCCATCTCCCTGGTTTCTCCTTAAATCATTCTATCTCCTCTTTTTCCTATTACATTTTTCTATCACACACATTCTATTCACCTTGCACCACCATCTTTCAAACTTCAGTAACCTCTCCTAACATGTAGCTTCTTGGTCTCTGTATAAACTCTCACGTACATACACATCTAAAAATCAGAAGCCGGTTTCTTTGTAATTTCTTTCCTCTTCTAACCAGAATTCAGTAGAAAGTCAATATAACACTAGCCATAATATTTACTTATTCATAGTTGCTTTCCAGATCCTAATGAGTTGAGGTTAAAAGAGCTGTCCTGTGCCATTATTAATTGTTCTAGCTCTACTTAAATATTATCTTTAGTGATTTTTAAATATATTGGTCTTGGCAATACAACCATGAGATTTGAATTTATTATGCTGGAAATAGATACACGTTTGTGAATTATGAGCAAATTCTATGACATCTCAATGCAGGTAAAATGACATTCTGGTCACCTAGTATAGTAGCTGGCTAACAGGAACTAAATAAATATCGGTGGAACAAATTAACTATTCATTCACTGTTATTCTCAGCTAAGTCTTTCCTGTACATCACTCTCTCCTATCTTGCTGGTCTTAAAAGTCATTCTGCTATATGTGAAATCATCCCAATGTGGGAACGTTCGTCATCTGTACAGGAACACAGAATGTATAATCCAGAGTACAGAGTGCTAGCTTGTTCTGAGTATCACACGGTTTTGTTTCCTTCAACAGCGCCTGGTATATATGAGGAGGCTGAACATGCTAGTGAAGAGGAGCTCACAGTGCAAGGCTCACAAAGAGCATCCTACATAGATTCAAAGAAAAATGGCAATCTTAGGAACCCAGTTCCCTTGAAATCTCCACACTGCTGCTCACCAGCTAGTCTTTTGTTTCAGCTAGAAACACAAGGTTTCAACAGTATACTCTTCACATCTTCTAGGTCCCAGGAGAACCTGGATATTCTAGGAAAGACTTGCTAGGCATAACAGTCATAGGAACTTCCTATCTGTGTTGTGCGATATACTGTCTAGGCGCCTGTGAATAATGAATATTGGAAATGTGTCCAGTCCTGCTAAGAGTTGATTTTTCATGTTAAATTAAACATTCACATATTGGTGGGTGGTAAATAGGAGATCCTGTAATTCTTACACTATGTTTCGAAGTTAAAATTATCTAAAGGTAATATTATGAGCAAAACACTAACAATATTCCCCTCTAATTCACCAGGCAATGACGTCCTATAAAACAATTATTCAACCAGCTCCAACAATTCAGCTGCTCTGAGCAAACTCCTTCTCTCTTGAAGTAAAATACTGATACACAGTTGCCAGATCTTTTCCTAGTCAGTCTTCCTTATTTAGTCTGTTTTGCTTGATGGCTTTCTTCTGGGCTTTGTCTTTGGCTGTCCTGTGAATCTGTATAAGGCTTAGTGCATGACTGCTATTGCAGGACATTACTTTAAGTGGGATGTACCTCCTTCAACACCAAGAGGAAAAAAAATCACATGTCCGTGAATCACAAATTCCCCCATATCCCCATAAGATTTAGTTGTGAGGAGAGTCTAGGGCTCTCTCTTTTCCAGCATCCACTATTCATTGTGATTCTCAGGGGCATCTCTTCCTGCAAGAAAGAGTATCTATCTCAGTTTCACAGAAACTTTTTCAGATTTGTCTATAGCTACTCACTTAGAAGAATAACAAACAACAAACAATTTCTCAAGTTGTAAATATTACAAATATCTCTATGATCCAAACAACTTACACAAAACCTGCATTCAAAGAAATTTATTAAATAATGTTTTAGGAGTCTAGTGAAGATCTGCCAATTAAGAAGATTGGCTAATTAGGCTTTTCTAACAAATTTATGTTCCTAAGAAAAAAATACCCAGTAGCATACATAACACTCTATTGTTTAAAAATTGTAGGAAGCAAAACAAGAAGACAAGTACTGCACCTAAGGCAACCTCAGGGACGGTGATGTGATGGCTTAGAGGTTAAGAGCACCTACTGCTCTTTCAAATGACCTGAGTTTATTTCCCAGCATTCATTGTGAGTCTCACAACTACCCATAACTTCAGCTCCATATAAACTGAAGTTCTTCTCTGGGCCTTCACAGGTACCCATATTCATATTCACCTATACATATATACACACTGACAAAAAATTTAAAACATTTCAAATTATTTTTTATAAAAACTCAACAAATTAATTAATATTTTAACATTCAAAGACTAATAAAAAATGGCACTGATTCTGTGTTAGTTTTCAAAGTTTACATTTTCATTTCTCCAAATTTCTGGAAAATTTAAGTAAGGTCTCTGTGTGTGTGTGTGTGTGTGTGTGTTCTTGCTATACATGTATATAGCACAGAACAACTTAGATAATGTACTAGTTACATTGGTTCTTTATGTGTTATGACATATAACAAAAGCAGGACAAGTTGGTCCTACTCAACTGTAGCCTGTGGACAGGGAAGACTTACATTAAGTCCTATCACTGTCTATTGGATTATTCTGGAACCAACTGATGTCAGGATGATAGAGTGTATAGCCTCCAGTTTTGCATCCATGGGAGAATCCATCTGATTTTCATGGATAGTACCAAAATGAAAGACCTAGTTAAAAATTGTGGAACAAAGAACCAAATTCATGAATTTGACAAAGTGATTTGTGGAGAAGTGGCAGTACTTTCAAGGAGGAATGGAAAAAGAGAGTTGAAAGAGAATAACAGAAGAAAAATTTAAAGAATAAAAGTTATTAATAAAAAATTATTTGACTGTACACAACAATATATGTATACATACACTGTATACTATCTATATGTATATATGCAGTATGTGCTATAAGTATACTATATATATATATAGTATATTTATAATATATATACATAGTGTATACATATATATACATTCACATATGTATGTATATACTCATATATATGGAACATTTTTATCTGTGATATTTCCTTTGTAATAAATATAAAACTAAATATTGCAATGCAAATAGGTTTATTGTCCTCTAATGATGACCATTCCTTGGCACACTCTTCCCTTCAGACATTTGTCTCTCGTTTGTGGCATTACAATAAATAGTATGAATATAATTGCGAATAAATGAAAAGAAACCAGACATTCAAAGGAGAGAGAGAGATCTCATACAGATTTTATTTCTTGTGCTCATCTTGATGGCTGTGCAGATGCCTGAATAATCAATGAAAAAGAACAGAACTGTTTCCAACACATATTTTCCTCAGACAAAGCCTGACATTAAAAACATCTGTACAAGTAGGGAAACACCAAAAGCCAATGTGATTCAGCACACATACAAGCATGCATGCAGAAATAGGTAAAGTGCTTACATCTTCTATACATAGAAAAGATTTAGCATTCCATTTCTATATCTGAGAACTTGCTATGTGCATTAAGAATGCTGTTGTAAAAAGAAATAGGTGCATAATAATTCGAGGGCAGAGATATCCATTCCCATACCACCATTTACTTACATCCCATTGATACATCATGTTGTTCATATCTGCATTCTCCTCCCTTCAGTGAAGTGATTTTTTTTCCTGCTTTGCTTCTGTGCTGTCATGTTTTATTAAGACCTCACTGAATAATATGGATAATATGGAATATTGTGGAAAATGAATAGAAAAATTCACATTACCTAGTCCTTAGTGGCTTCTAAATTCTTACAGCCACTCGTTCACCAAATCCACAAGCAACAAACAAGTAAGTAAATAAATGTCATGATATTCCTTTGGTGAAATCTTTTCAAATTTCTTATAGATAGATTAGGGGATAGATATTTTCTGTAATAAAGAGTTTTGTAGAGGCAATAAACTAATGTTTTTGTTATCTCAACCATCTTTATAAGAGTAGAAATTCAAGGTTAAAATTACTTTCCAATTATGATTTACTTACTCAAAAGTAATCACAATAGATGAACTGGACGTTTATGGTAATATGCATTGTTCCCTTGTCCCAGCTCCATAGAAGTAAGCTTTGAATATGAAAAGAAAATAAGCAGTATCAAGTGGAATTTTGAGCTATAAGGAGAATCAGTGACTTTATTTTTTAGAATTATCTGATTTTCATCTTACATCTAAATGTACTTACTATTGTGATAAATACATATCATCAATCTCTACTGAAGAAAAACAGAATTTCTCTTTTTCTCCTTTCTCCCATTTTGAGGTCTATTTTTATTTTTCTCTTACCTGAAAAATTTCTTGCAATTTCATTGCTCTGTTAATAAATTTAAACTCAGATTTTTTTTAAACGTGATTTTCCTGCCTAGACACAACATAATTTTCTTCCTGTACCTAAGTTGAAAATTTTTCATTACTAAATTATTCTCATCCAACTTGTAACGAATAGCAGCTATGCAGGTAAAAGTAAAACCTGTAAGGGAAAGCTATCGCTATGTCCTTGATAAAGTATAGATAAGTCAGGTCAACTTGCTTCTGTTATTCAAGTATCACTTGGCAAATGACACAGCACAGCTGCACAGAACATACTAGTAAGACAAAGGTGTGTTGTATGAAGTATCAAGAAAGATGAAAATAATGGAAGAAATGATACAACTGGCAACCCGAGGGCAACATGAATATCCGCAGAGACTGGATGTAATGAAACACAAGGAGGATAAAATACGCAAGATGGAATTGAGAGAATGATTATGCTTTAATAAAGTAAATGTTCTGCATTTTAAAGAGTACATATGGTAGAACCCATGGTTCCAACTGCATATGTAGCAGAGAATGGCCTTATCTGGCATCAATGGGAGGGGATCCCCTTGGTCCTGTAGAGGCACAATGACCCAGCATAGGAGAATGCTAGGGCACTGAGGTGGGAGTAGGTGAATGGGTGGGAATGTACCCTCATAGATTCAGTGAGGGGGAGTGGATAGAGGGTTTATGGAGGGAAAACTGGAGTGGGGGATAACACTTGAAATGTAAATAACCAATAAAAAATTAAAAATGTTTTGTTAGTTAGATGTTGAATTACTAATTGGCTAGATACAAGGTTATACTCAATGGACTTTTATTAACAACAGTTAATTAAAAATGCATCTACATATGGAATGCACATATAGCAAGCATTACCCTTGATTAATTAGTCAAAGAAATAAGATGTTATAATTATTAAGAAGATAATTTAAATCATGCCTATTCAGAGAGGGATAACTGTTTCATGTGATACAGCTACATTGTATTTTGATGGAGAATGTCATGATACCATCATGTAGTGACATTGCACAAGGGTATAAAATAATCCAAAGATGAACCACAGAGAACTGTTGTCAGATTGTACATGAAGGAGGTTCTGGTGCCTTCAGAATCCACATGAAAGCCTTTTATACATTCCCTACACATGGAACCACACCCAAGCCCTTTTGCAAATCAGAACTAAAGAAAGTTTTTACCTAAACTAAGTTCTCTAAGTTCATGGAACCCCTGTACTCATGAAGGGACTTGAAGGTTACGATCACAAGCTGCTACACTTTATCAAACTGTATGTCTTAATACAAGGATGATGAACCAAACTTATTTGATTCTTGGAATCTTGAAATATGTTTCTTAGAGTAAATAAGTAACTCAAAATTGTGATACAGAGGAGCCATGCCTCATCATAACTTCATTTTAAAGCTCCAGTGTATATATTTCAAGGAACAAACAACGGCAAACTTAGACAGTTTATTTGAATTACTTAATTTAATCTTAATCAAAGGATCTCTAAAATTAAGAAAAATGAATGTCTGTATAATCTCCATATGGTCCTTACATTAATATGCATAATTAAAGGCATGGTGGAGTGAATATTGTAGATTCACATTGTGCATAGAAATGAGGAAGCAATAAAGAAGGAAATGGAAAGAATGATAGATCAGGATTAGGGTAGGCTCAAGTGCTCAGAAGTTGGTACAGAGATGGCGTTAGTCTCATTTGTCATATCGTGGTAGATTATGTCTCTTTAAATCCTATTCCCACACATCATGACAATTTATATGTCCATTTAAACAGAGTTTATATGTGCATTTAAACATAAATTGATTTATTTTTTGTTTATATGTTTGTGTGCATTAGTGTATCTATCTTTGACAACTGCATGCAGGAGCCTTGGGAGGTCAGAAGAAAGCATTATATGACCAAAAACTGGAGTTACAAGCAGTAACTTTCCCTGAAGTCCAAATTCTTTATTTCTCTAGAATATAATGTCTAATTTAGATCTTCAAAGAGATTTTTTTGTAGTACATTCCTATTGTTTCAGTCATTATTCTTAGACATAACATACTTGTTTCTTGAAAGTTTTTTATATTTTCAGGTTGCCAGTTCAAAACCCAATTACAAATGTAACTTACGATGACCACACCCATCCCTGTTAAGGACCTAGAGCCCTGTAATCTTAGGTAACAACCTGAAACCAACTATGACTTTGAAAAAAGAAAGGCACACAAAAAATTTAGGAAGGGGTAGTGTTAAAATCACACTGTCCTCTCCAGGATGAATGTGTGTCTATGTTAATTATAAGTCACTTTAAAGTTATTTCCTAGATAATTTTAAACCTGTGTCCTCCTGCCATATCCAACTGTAACACTGGTATTACCATGGCAGCTGTTTAATTAGTCATTTACTTCAGTAATCTAAATGATATCTTTTATTTCCTGGAGGCTAATCATAAATGATATTTAAATTACTTTTTTTGATTTGTTCACCAAACATATTCAGTTAAAATATACTGAAAAATGCTGTTTAAGCTCTTTATGAAATTCAATATTCTGTTATTTTTTTTAACTTAGGATAACTTAGTGTAGACTGTTCATGTTTTTTTATGAATGTGTTCACACATGTCATTTATCGTATTCTTGATGGAGATCCTTTGGTTTGTCACAGGAAAGTAGATTTAAGCTGTCAGAAAATGCAAAGTCACTGAGTGGAATTATATTTAGACGCATAGCAACATGACTATTATGGAGCAATTCCACCGTGATTTTTAGTCACACTGATGAGCTATAATCTGTCTACAGCACACTAAAGGCTATAGTTTATTGGTTTGAAATGAAGTTAAATTTAGACAAGTTCTCAAAGAGGTGATTTCTACTCATTTTCAATCTAGTTCTAATCAGAACTGTCTAATCTTTGTACTATAGGAACGCTGCGTAGGTAAATTTCATATCGCTAAAATGAAGCTAAAACCTTCAGATTTCTTAACAAAATTTTCCTTGGAACAGATTGGCAAGAACCCACTGAGGTAAGAACTTCTGGAATTCTCTGCTAAAGACATGTCTGGCCAGAGATTACAATTCAAATGACAAAATTCTACACAAACTCTCAGTTAGAAAGATTCGAAGGGAAACATCATCTTGGAGATGGGGGTGGAAGGCAGGGGGGACAAGAACTGTGGGAAAGGAGACCTGGAGTTTCAATGAATGGCTTGACTGTAAAAGATAAAAGTAATAAAAGTTCTATTTTGTGTTCTATATTGAATATATCCATAATAACAAATATACTGCATTACAGAACATTTCATGATAATCTTAATTACTTCATTTATTTCCTGGAACTGTGATTGGTTGAGAAAGCATCAGTGAGACTATAACAGCTGCTACACGTGAGACCTTCAAAAACTACCTGAACCATATAATCATAGGAAGAGAGAAACTGTCTTAATTTGCTGGGCATCTATCAGATATTTACCCTCAAAATAGTAGTTATTACTAGAAACAATAGAATGCATGTGGATTTCTGAATGTAAAGATACTCATGTGTTAACATGTCATGCTTTCTTAGAAGTTGACTGTTGGCTATTTCATGGTCATCCAAAGACAAGGTAATACGGCGTAATATTCTACCAACTTCAATTTAAAATAGCTACATAATAATCTATTATCATTGTAAATAAAATTTCCAATAAAAAACATCTATTATCACTATGAAGTATCCCATTGTCAGATGGCTCTTAGTTCTTAATGTCTAAAAGGAGGTGCCATATACACCAATCTGAAACAATACCAAGGAAACATTATCTGGCATGCATAAACTTACAGACACATCATAAAACAAATTAGCTGTAAGAAAATATTACAGATTGAGGCAAGTTGAGATCACAACTTATGCTTTTCAAAGTGCAAGTAGAAGGTGGGGGGCCAAGAAATTGGAGAACAAAACTTTGGTGAAGATCAGAAAGGATGGAGCGGAAAGAAAGAAAGAAAGAAAGAAAGAAAGAAGGAAGGAAGGAAGGAAGGAAGGAAGGAAGGAAGGAAGGAAGGAAGGAAAGGAAGATAGATGGATGAGCCAAACGAAACCAACTAACCAACCAAAAATATCACTGGTATCCATAAATAAAATAACCAATAAAAATAAATTAATTAATTTAAAAAGTCATGTAAGGAAAGGAAAGACATTCTAATCTAGAAATACAACTGAAAGAAAAAAAAGATTTGGAAAATAGTGATCTCATTCAGAAATCTCCTGACTTTTAAATTAAGGAAATATTTTGTGATAAGTCTAAAATCAACCAGAAGACTGTAATTCTCTTTCTTAATGCTCACCTCATTTGCCAATGTTATTCGGTAGTCTAAGCTGTGGTTTACCCTGTCATTTTAAAAGCAATTCTGAGGACATTTGCTAGGTATTTTATGGAAGGAGACACAGGGAAAAGCCTTAAGCAGCTGCCCCTGGTTAGATAAGAAACCAGAAGCTAAGTCAACCTTAGAAACTAGATAGACTCCCGGGCCTTAGTTCTTAACCCACACTCTCGTTTAATATATCCACTGTGGCTTTTACCAGGACGAAACCTGTAATTGGATCCATGAATGAACGCTTTGGAGGGCGCTATCAGCGTTACACGTTTATCTTTCATCTCGAAATCTCACAAACCTTTATTAAACCATTCAAAAAGGAAGTGTTATTGTTCCCATGTACCTCTCTCTCGCTCCAAAAGATAGCTCAAGTGGATTTATCAGGTGGCTAAATGGGAGTAGAAAGAGGTTAAGTTTAATTCAGGGAAGAAATGTCCCCCGTGAACACAGACGCTTTTGTAATGTTAGTTCTAAAGTGGTTTCCTTGTCAAAGGACTTATTTCTTATGAAGTCCTTCAAACAAATTTACAAAAATAAGAGGAAATCCACAGCAGAGACTGCTTCCTAAGCTCAATAACCACTAAGCTTTATTTTTTCATTTCTTGGAAGCCTGGGATATGGAAGAGTTAAAATGTCTCAGACTGGATGATAACTATGTTAACTGTGGGCTATATATGTGTGTAGTAAAAAGAACAGATGAAGTGGATGGGAAATTTAGGAGGTTATTTAGGTTAAAAATATGAATCTTTAAGATACATTGAAATGATATTTTGAACTTAGAAGTTTCAATGTATACATGAAATTTATTATGTTTTTGTCAGGTGGCCGAATGTGGGCTTTTTAAATTTGCCTTCAGAGAAAGTAAAAAATGCACATAATGGTGGCTTCAACTATTTACATTTATCTTGTGTGCCCAATCTTTAAGGAACTTGTGCCCAGACACTCTTAATTGGCTCATTTAATGAGATAAATCATTAAGTAACCATTGGCAGGACTCTTCCATATGACTATAAAACTGTATGATATTTTCAATATTGAGGCAACTTGTTATTTCCAGGTACTCCTAAATGATAATTTAGCTCACCATTTAGAGAAACCAGAAAAGAACAGAGAAGTGATCTTATCTGAAACATTAAATTATCAAAGCTTGCTTGTCTAGAAATTACCCTGGAATATATGAGCAATGAACTACCCCCTCTCCCATTCCTTTTCTTGTTGACATGCCCCTTCCAGTTTTCAATAAGAAGAGTATTGAGATTTTTTTGTCAGCTTTGAATTCCCCCCAAAAAAGTCTAATTCAGTGTTTTATGAGGATACAGTAATTAGCTTACTAAATGAGCCCAACAATATCCATAACTTCACCCAGAGTATTTTAGAGAGAATAAAATTAATGGTTTTCCTCTATGGAAAAAAAAATTACTTAACCCTCTCAACAGTGGTCTTTGTTTTAAATGTTTGTTTTAAGTTACATATGAGGTATGAAGAACATGGGTCAACTAGGGGTCAACAGCCTCATTCACTTTCTTGGTGATTTATGATGTGATAGAAAGAGAAGTGCCATGGAACAGAGACAAAAGCCTTCCTTCTGCTACACCCTAAGTCTGCTCATGCCCACAAATACAGCACAAATGTTTGGTCAGCCTCAGTTACCTGACAAACAAGTCATTTTATTGAGTTATATTGCTTGGCCACCCTAAGATATTGAGCCTGAACACAACTTCAGCCCCTCTTGTCTCAGTTTTGGAAGCACCAGATTCTTCAGAGTCCCCACCCTGCTGCCCCAGATTCTCCAAGTGCTGGGGCTTCTTCTGCCAACATGTCAGAGCATGCTCATACTCCACTTCAGCTTAGCTATAGCTCTACACATTTAGTGACACCAAAAGAAAGATATTGACCAACTTTGGGGTTCCCTACCAATTAAATTAAAAAAGAACTTTTGTCTGCCTCCAATGGCTTCCTGCCCTCAGTTCTCTATGTATCCTACATTTGCAACTTAGATGACCCTTCTCATATAAACAGCCTTTACCCTGAATCCCTACAACACTGTAGCATACAGCTGTCTTGGACTTGGGCATGAAGGGACACACACTATGGCACTTATTATATAGGGTCCATTGAGGGTGTGGAATTTCTACTTTCTCATTAAATTGTCCATTCTCAATCTGAGATTAATTAATTTCTTTTGAGATTATATTTCTATAATATTTGGGCTACAAAAACTAATCCTACAGAAAAGCCAATCTCTCTCTCTCTCCCACACACACATTCACACACACATACACACAAGTTAACTAAATAATAAAATCATAAGCTAAAATATTTCATAAATTTTGTCATGGAAAAACTCTGAAAGTATAATAAATTGGGCTGATAATTTTAATCAATCATGTTTTAATGATAACTAGGACAAAAAAACTTATGATTTACTTTTTTTGGTGGGTGGGTGTAGGGGACTTTTTGATGCTCTCTAACTTATCCTTAGTGTGGTACTGCTCACTGAATCTGGAACTTACAGATTGACTAATTTAGCAGGCCAGCTAGTCTCAAAGATCCTCCTTCTCCATCCCTTCCTCAGCATTGGGATTACAGGTGTGTGTCAGTAAACTGGGCCTTTCAAATAAGTGATGTAGACTCATGCTTGACCTGCATAGCTGCACAGCAAACACTTTGCCCATTAAGCTACCTTTCCAACCCCCAAACAAATAATTTCTGAAACAAGTATATGGCCACAGAACAACTCTCTTGACTCTTAAAAGTAACCATGTTGATTAAGAAACAACAGAAGACAAGACCAGGTTTAAATGGAGAGTCCTGAAATAGTCTAGGTAAATTATAAATGTTTCTCAGTGCACACACACACATGTGTGTATGTGTGCATATGTATGATGAGTACATGCTGCATGGGAACTATAAAGGATAAGATAGGCTGCCAGTCTCAGGAACACTGTCCACCATATTTGAAACAATTTCTCTCAATTGTTTGAAACTTAGTATAGGCGGGGAGTGAAACTCAGGGATGTTCCAGTATCTGCCTCCCCTGGACAAGTGGGTTTACTATTGTATTATACTTTTTGCTTGCATTCTAGCTTGGGACACAGGACTCTCCAACCCTTTAAGTCTATGTGAAACTTTGTCTTTTTATTCAATGACAGAAAAAATAAGATAAATTACCTTCAATATTTTAGACTATGATCTGATATTTAGTGAGATCTTTCTTTTGAGTAAAAATCATGCCTTCACCAAACCCATTCTGTGAAATTAGAAATACGTATTACTGAAATTTCTCTCTTCTTTGTATCTTTCTTCTCACTATTTAAATATGGTCATCTCTAAACTTTTATGTTTTATTCTCCCCACCCCGCATCTTCTTTAAAATAGATATCAATTTTTTTACTTGTTAATCATACTTCATTCTACAAACAATCCTTATTTTCTCTTGTGTAGACCATTCTCCAGGACAGTATTCTGTGTGTATATTCTAGCTTTGGTTCCCGAGGATCATCAGAAAGGCTTGCCAGAGCCTCAGGACAGGAAAAAAAAAAAGCTCCAGGGCTGGCTGATTCTCTCCTGTACTTCAAGTCTGGGCTTGTTTTCTCACTTTTCATTTTTCTCCTCTGAATTGTATAGTTCAAAAGTTTATTATAAAATTGTAAACTTTGAGTTAAGAGAATTCCCTCCAGCTCTGTTGGTACATAATTTACATAGTAATCTGAACCTATAAATGTATAGTATTTTATAAACACTGATGGGTGAATAAATCCTAAACCTGTTACCACAGTCAAAGTAGATGAGCCCACTACCATTCTCAGGAATTCCCATGTTTCTTTCATCATTCTCTTTACACATTCTGACCCTCAGTGTCTCTTGCACGTTTTCAGATAAAGTATTTTCTCTCTATATGCCCCAGTCACTCAATACAAGATTTTACTCTAAAGGCTCCTGTGAGTAGCATTTTCGAATCACATATATTTTATGTAATCACTCATTACATCACAATACCTTATGAGTCCACCTGCTCATGAACCATAATTATTCTCCATCTTGCTTTCAGCTACTATACGGTAAGATGTAAGAATAAATATATGTACATGTCTTTATTTGTGTGTTATTTGCTTTTTGAGATGACCCTCACAGTTTAGCTAAGTCTAGCATCAAACTTCTAATCTTCCTGCCTCACAAGGGCTGGGATTCTGGGCCCCACACCTGGGTCTGAATACAAATCTTTTAACAGACATAGGGCTTTACTCCCTTCAGTGGGTGAAAGCCTAGATCATGTGTCTAGATCAAATTGGTAGATATACACTTATCTTTGGAAGCATGTATTTCATTACAAAGTAACTGGATCATTTTCCACTCTGATCAGATATAAGTGCCACCCCCATCCCACCAGAGCACAGGTGAACTTGTATAGAGTTAGCTACATAGTAGATATGCAGATTTTATTATATAAATTTCTTTAATGACTAATGTTATGAGGCATTTTATGTGAATATATCTTATTCAATAATCCTATGGCTGCATACCTACTATAGCTTTAGTCTATAATGTACAAAATTGATTATTGTTTATTATTTTGCATTCTGAGAGATTTTTTTATCTGTTCAAAATACACACTACATTAAGTAGGCCCTTTTAGAATATTTTCTTTGAGTTCAGACTTATACGTCAGTTCCCTTAATGGTAACTTTTAAGGAACAAGGGTTCTTTATGTAATTGTCAATTTTGAAATTATTTTCACAGATGCACAACTTATCAATTTATTCTTATTAATTAAGATCATGACATTTTCTACTGTGAAGCTCTGATAGGCCAGAACGCCCTATATAGACTATGATAGCCTCAAACTCACAGAGATCTACCTGCCTTTGCCTCTTGAGTGCTGGGATTAAAAGCTTGCAGCCAGTATGCCCAGATAAGGATCATAAGTTTTGTGAGGAATGTGAAAAATGTGCACAGTACAATATACTCATTGTTGAATTTGCTTATGAGTTAGATGCAGTACGGAGCACCCCTGGATGTAGCATCCATATACAGTGGTCCTTTTGGTTTCATCAGCCTCAGCCTCAATTCTGTATACACCTGCTACTTATGTAACTCTCTCCCTACTGCATTTCAGTTCTACCTTTCTAACTGGCTTCAAGGTTTCAAGGCTGGATTAAATAAATCATTCAAGTACCCAAACCAACAAGAACACAGATTGCTACATGTGAGTAACAGTGGTCAGGAGACAACAGACATAGATAAAGGAAGTAGGGAAGATTGAATATCCCTATAGAAGGCAGATCACAATGCAGATATGCTAACTGGTTTTGAAAATGCTGAGGTTAACACTTGCTCAAGATTCACTATTTGCCATGTTAAGCACCAGTAAGAAAGTTGACTTCTACTTTTCATATGTCTGCTCAGTTTTAACTTTCTTTTTTTTTTATTTTTGCCATTCTTTACAAAGGCCTTTCAAAATGATATAATTTATATAATAATATTCTGATAATTGAGATAAGTTATAAAGTGCTTTATCCAATTTATTTATCCATTCACTTAAACCATGTGTTCATATGTAAAGCATGTGTTAAGGGCAGGTCATATGTATGAATATGATGTGGAAGCTAGAAGTCAACTTGGGGTATTATTGTTCATGAGATACTCAAATTATTTTGGGGAGACAGGTTTCTCATTGGACCTGAGGCATGATGAATTGGTTATTCTTGGCTGACCACCAAACCCCAGGAACATGCTCATGTCATTTCCCTATCAGTGAGATTACGAGAATATACCATCATGATCTGCATTTATCTGCATGTTCTGGGATTGCATTCATGTCTTCCCACCTGCAATTGAACCTTTTAGTAAATGAGATGCCTTCCCATCCTGATCTCATGTATCTTTTAAAACAACCTATGTGATAAGTACCTATAATACACAGTTGCTAACATCCATATTTATTATTGAGTGATTGGGATTTTACATTTTAGAAATTATTTCTTCTACTTCACATTTGTTCCTGCAGAACACTGAATCAAAAGCTTAAGTATCTTACAAGAGAAGGAGAAAAGTGTGACAGTTGGCAAGATAAAAATTAACAAGTAAAAGGCAGGAAATAATCACTTGGAAACTAGGAAATAATTTCACCAATTTAAAAATTGTAGCTATGTACCAAATTTAACTAAGTCAAATAAAATAATGTCTATAATATATATAATGTCTATATATATATAATGTCTCTCTCCCTATATATATAATGTCTCTATATATAAAATGTCTATAATATATAATAAATAAAATAATGTCTATAAAATCTAGTTTGGACTCAATAATGAAATACTTATAGAAAGTCACAACTAAAGTCCTGTTAAATATGGTTTCTATAATTGCTTGATACCCATTTCAACACTTCTGGTGGCTAGTGTTTCCCTGGCATCACTGGAGAACCATGCCAAGAACCTCGGCATTCTGTATCCACCCCTGGGGACATGTTTTGAGTCTGGTGTGAACGTTAGCTGATCATGCTATTTCAGCTTGACAGCTTCAGATTTTTAACAGCGGGAAAAGGGAGACCTAATGGACATGAATAAGCTTAAAAGCACATGTCTTATCAACTGCTGTAAACAGCTGAATCCTGAGAGTTAATAGGGGTACTTCTAAAAATGTAAAAAAACAGTAGCTACTTTTTCAGGCAACTAATAATTTCAATCTGTACTTCTTCATTTGTCTCTTCTGTAGCCCCGGTTCATCTACCTTCTCCTTTTAATCTTTTGTTTCTTCTGAAAATATATTCTCTTCATCATTGATTAACAAGAAAATATTCTCCTTACATAAAACATTCCTTTTTGTCAAAAAAGTAACACATTATCTAATTACATCAAAATGATAACTCAAAAAGATGAGTGAAGCAAATGAAATTATTAGCATGACTATAATATTTCTTATAATTTTCTTATTTCTTAATTTCTTATTGTTTGTAGTTGGCATATAACTGAGTGATGGCTAGAACTACTTACCTTTCTATTGAACCTCAGGCACATAACAGTTTACATGTACAGTTCAAAGAGCTTGAAATATATGATTATCTGTCTTACCTAGCAGATATTTCGAAGTATTCTACATTGCATAGAGGGTTCTAACCGAGCATTTTGTAAAAACAAATTTGCTTCTGAAGTGACAATATTTAAGCAGCACAGCAAAGTTCTGTTTACGTTTACCCAAGGGTTGAAAATACACTTAACTATATTATACATCTTTTGAAAGATGAAGATAGGGAGGGAGGAAAAACTGTGAGAATACCATGAAGAAAATATCTTCAATACAGAACGTCATGGTGCAGAGTTGTTTGAACCGCGTGATGGCCATCTCTCACACTGAGAAGCTTCATTCTCTCAACATGGTTTATCTGATCTTCGTGGGAGTTAAGAAGGCACCAGGATTAATTTTCTTCTTCGCAAGATGCACAACATCATTTACTAGGGTAATGAGACATTTAAAACACTGTCATGCTCCAGTGATCTGGCCGTCCACTAGGGAACACTGTGTGACAGTTCACACTACTGCAGAGAGTAACTGAGCTCAGGATAGAGAGCAGAATTCACAAGCTGGTGTGACAATTTGGTGAGTCAGGAAATATTTTGGTGAAGGGTAATCTCTGAGCATGTTTATATATAACATAATCTAATAAATATAATCTAATATATAAAAAATATATGATACATATATATGAATTGAGTAAGTAAAAAAAAAAAAAACTCTTTCGGAGTATTTGGTCACTATCTGTGAAGCCCTGGTTCCAGTGCCTAATATGTAAAACAAAAAAGAATATTTTCATATAGAGGTAGTAATGTGCATATAAACACATTTTAGGCTGAGCAGTATAAAGTCTGAATCCATGTGTGTGATTTTTAAATCCCATTCCAATTTTTCTACAGCACGGAAAAATTCACTCATCCCTAACGTTTTCATTTCATTAACTGAAAAATGAACTTCAACAATTAAATTTTCTTTTTTCCAAAATGCCCTGTAATCACACTGGGCTGTAAATTGGTCTATGGAGCATATTCTGTTAGAAAATACTCCAATGATTGTTTTAGAAGTTAATGTTAAATAACTGTAATTTTAAAATCAGCTTTTCTCCAAGACAACTAAGATGGATTTTCTAGTATCAATGCCAGAGAACTTTACTATTTTATGCTTTTGAGTAAGCTAGACTTGTCTAATGTAAGCACCATCAATTTCAGAGACATTCTCTATGATTTTTACACATCTTTGTTCTGTTCAATGGATCTAGTTTAGACTTACAGTAAATTTAGCTAGAATTTTCTAGTTGTGGGTAAGACCTAAAACTTGCTTCCCTTTCAAAAGCTTGTGGTGATTAGTGTTCAGCACAATATGGTAAGCATCCAACATGTGGGTAGTTACTATTTCTGGAGATAAAATTATAAAAAAAACCTAAAGTCTTTTCCATATATTCTGATGTTACATAAGTATATTACCATATTAACAACCTATGTATATTACCATATTAACAACCTATTCACAGAAACCAGTAGGCATTCCAGCAAGTGCCACCTGTCAATGTGGCACAGTGGGATAGTGTTTTACTATCTTCAGAAATAGACTTTAGAATAGCTTACAATATTACAATTATGGTGCTTCAGACTTTCTGCAAAGCTACATCCACATATACAATTGCAGAAGACTCACACACAAACCAATAACTCTCCAACTTCTCTGTATAATTCTTTTCCTTATGCTCAGGTGACCTGGCTTGCCTGATGGATTACATTAAGCAAGATTTGTCCAACTGGGACAAAATTTCATTGAAGGTTTTATGTGGCTACCAGTAATGTTGAAAAAGTCACCATGGCTCAGAACTGAGTTGAGTTGAGTTGCTGGAGGACCCTTCTGGAATTAATGACAATGTATAACAACAGACAGCAGAAAGACTTCTTTGAGACCATTAGGAATTGTTCTCTGCCAGAACAGAACAGTCCCCAGCGGCAGATCATTCCCAGTCATATCTCAGTATAATGTGGTGCAGTCACCTGCTTGAAAGGATGTTGAAAGACCTTGTGCCAAAGATATTGAGTATGTGGTATTTGCAGGCATGGGGATAAGGAAAACCTGATACAGGACTCTAAATCAATATATCATCAAATTCTCCCTTTGGCATGCTTATAAGTCATGACTATATTATGATTGAATGTTAAAAGAAACTGATGCAGTGTTTTGCCCCAAACCAAATCCTTTTCCCTCTAGGAACTGTGGAACCAGTCTAGCTGGACATCCATTGAACAGTGAAGTACACTTCCAAATTGACTAAGAATTAAGTTGGGAGATAAGCTCTCAAATTAAATTCTCAGCCCTTGTAGGTCAGGAGGTTATAAATATAGTTAATGAAATAAATCAGAGGCTAGGCTAAAAAAGATGATGAATATTTATGTTCTTTCTGAGAAGGGGCAAAGTATTTCTGGAAATTGACCATCTATTCTTATATTCTTTATCTTCTTCTCTCTCTCTCTCTCTCTCTCTCTCTCTCTCTCTCTCTCTGTGTGTGTGTGTGTGTGTGTGTGTGTAGTTATTATCATGCCAACTTTCAACTGTCATGGCAATGGGGAAAAATAGCATTTAGCCTACAGGTGGATTAAAATGCGGTCAAAGGTTGCCTGGTAGATATCATTCTGGCAGCTGTCATTGATCTAATTGGATGCAATAAGCCAACATGAAAATGTACTATGGCTACATTGACATCCTGACCTCATAGTTAAAGATGGGTAAGGGGATCAAAATGACCGTTAAACAGGTAGTTCTAAAATAACAGAATGATTAAAGTTGTAGTCTGTATCAGAATTTTAAATTGAAGTAAAGTGATATGGAAAAAGATGCAAGATGTTAATTTATCTTATCAGGACTGAATTTGTACCCTGCGCTTGTCTTATACCTATTATCTGGTACTGCTAGCATTTCATTTCTATTAATACTACTGATTGAACTTTTCTCATTTTTATAATTTCCAGTTATATTGGGGAAAATATTACTTTTTGTTTGTTTGTTTTAAATGAGGAAATTTATGTGTCAAGTGTATATTCAGGAGAGGGAGATGATTTTTTTTACATGTATCTATATATTTAGTGTATTTATATATGGGGGAATAAGTTGTTTAAATGTGTACATGACACAGGACACATGTAGAAGTTATGCAAGATGAAGTCATTTCTTTCCTTCTGACTTGTCAGTTTTGGAGATCAAATTCAGGTCTCAGCCTCATTGGCAGCCACCTTTCCCTATATAACAATCTCAATGAGCCATAAAACAGTGTTCCTATGTGCCCAACTGTCTTTTGTTATTGGGAAATGTGTGTGTGTGTGTGTGTGTGTGCACTTGCGCACAGCGTCGTATTGGGTGCCACATGCAGCATGAAGTATGCTTGTGAGTGTGTTGTATGTGTGTGTGTATGTGTGCATATGCTTGTGTCATCAGTATGATGCAAGTTTTAAATAAATTATTTTCCAGTCAGACAGCACCATGACTTTCCTGTCTCTCTTTCATGAAGTTTCTTAAGTTTGGAATGCCTTTAAGCAAATTTTTTTCCCATAAAACAATAGAAAAGAAGGATTTATATGATCTGCATAACATGATGTCTTCTCAGCTTACTACAGAGAACTCTGACTCCTCTGAAATCCATGCTACAAACAAAAAAGGTATTTTATATGGTTATGAATGAGTCTCAAGTTATAAAGTCTTCTTTAGTATTATTTAAGCTAGTAAGAATAAACTTAGATGCTGATTATCTCAAACTCATCAAGCTACAGGTGAACATTACATGTTGAGTCTTTCTTAATGACTTCATGGGATCAACTTCTAATTCTATTACATGTTATGGCTAAATCTCTTCTATTTTTTATTGGATGATCTTGGCCAACTTTTGCTCTTCCTATAGTTCATAGAATCTCCCATGAAGTTTAAATGCAGTACATGCTCAGAGCAATGCTCTTGGCCTATCATGCCTTAAGGGCTGTGTGTCACCATCAGTCTAGAGAGAGACTCTTCCTCTTAACACTAAAATAGATTATTATATCATCATCCAAATAGATTAAAGAATGGTGCATTGTAAAGGTTTGGCCAGTAGTTTTTATTTTAATATACTTGTTTGTTTTTATGGCTTTGAAACCAGCTATCCAAAGCAAGTATTCCATTAAAATAGGCATATCTCAAACATTTTCACATGAAATAGGACTTAATAAAACTTCTCCATCTTAGCATTTTCTCATTGGGTAGCAAATGGTGATATATGACTATTGAGTTGGTCAAATTTCTGAGTTGTAAATGGATAGCTCTGTAAATATTCTCTGTGGACCATAGTCAAGGCAAATGTTTTACACGGTTCCTTCTGACTCCTTAAGAAAATTTTATTTGATCCCATCCTGAGAATATTTCCCTAAAATTGAAATCATAATGACAATTATTAAGTTCCAAGTAATAAGAATTAGAATTTGTTTTGGCTCTCAGGCTGTATGTACATATAGATAGTGGGAAAATGAATACATACAGTATTTCCAGCATTTAAAATGTCTATATGTATTTTATTTAAATAAATATACAAATATGTGTATAGGTATTTGTATTTATAATTTTCTATAACCCAGAATAATAGATCCACATATATCCTTGTCACTGTTGATAATTTATTACAATTTAGATTAACTCATATATTAAAATACTGAATCTTTTATATAAACTCTGAAGTTTACATTTACATAAAATATAATGTATTATTTTAATAAAAGTAGTTATTAGTATAAATAATCTCTAAGTTAAGAAATGTAATACATTTTAGTAACATCAAGAGAATACACTTTAATTAATCCTAATGTATTAACTTTTGAGGTTTGAGAATGTTCCAGTTAGTAACAATGTATATTTTTATTAAAGAATAAAATATAATTTATACTTGTTAAGTTAAACTTTGGGGCATCACTTTTTAGTTATTTTTGAGAAATGAATTATCATTATCTTTATTCTAATTATTTAAAAATATATATTTTACCTAATCTTTCTGCTTTTATAAATAATTTAACATATATTTTCTAGAAAAGTTTTGTGTTAGATTAACCATATCTAGACAAAAAAGAAATAAACCATCATCTGACTGTGTTATTAATTACAATGACACCAAAGGAGCAAAGACAATGCAGAGTACGATGGGTACAGTAAGCACTTCACATAGAGCTATTGTCTGTCAATCAACATTGTCAGGGAAAAGAGGAGATACCAAAGCATTGTCCTACTATTTGCTGGAGGCAATTTCAATCACAGAGTATTTTGTATTTGAGACATATTTTCATTATAACATTCTCCATTTAAGACTTTTACAAAGAAAACTCATCACTCTTAAATATATTCCATTGTTATTATTGTATATAGTTTGCAGAAAGAACAGGCTGTTTTGTCTCAGAACCACATAGATAAACATTTTCAAACTAGACTAAATATTCAAAAGTGATATAAAAAATCTAGTAAATCCATGAATTTTATTCCTTACTCTAGAGATATGGTGACCCATTCCCTGTTATTTCTAGTATAGACCAAATTTTATTGTAATGAAAGTATATTTAATCTCTGCCTATATATTATTTCCACAGACAAATACACATCTTGTTTCTAAAGCACATGGTGTGTTTCACAGATGTAGCAAACAAAGATAAAAGGAAAATATCAAAGCCATATTATGTAGGAAATGAACCACAGTCATTCTTGCTGTTATATTTTGGACTAGCTATCAAACTCTTCTGAGCTACAATTTACTCAGTTATTAAATAGTGATAGTAAAATTACTTAACTGATAAGGTTTTAGATCAGCTAAAATCTCAAAAAAAAATGTTTTTCAGGCCAGCCTGACCCATAGAAATATCTGAATAAATATTAGCTGCTGTGACTGACTGCTGTATGCTATGTATTACGAGTTAAGAGGCACTATGGTTAATAGATTTGTTATGCTACTTTCCATTGTGCTTAGAAGGTTGAGTTGTGCTGTGTAAAGATTTATAGAAATGTAAACCAGGTGCCTCACACTTACTCAGCCTTCGGGGGTGGGTCATGCTTCCCTTTAATGCCTGAATACCAATAGCTCATGTCTCTTTGTATGTTATGGCAGAAAATCTAGTCTTTTATGGGGTTTCTCTCCTCAACTATTTCTGAGAATCCCTGAAAAATGTTTATATACACCACAACTTGGTATATTATAGCCTCTGCCTGCTCTTCAGACAGACAACCAGTACACAAGCCTGTAGCTCTTTTCCACATTCAGCCTTTGTTTCCTTTGTCATGGTTTTTTGGAGGAGATGGATGCATTGCAAATTTCTAACATAGTATCCCTACTAGGGTGGACCAAATCTGTTTCTTTGTCTCCTATAAGCACAGATGGAATTAAGTTATTTCTAGGCATGTCTTTATTAGATGTTTGCAGAACACTGGACAGAAACCTTTTCTAAATGTGTCTGTAAAAATTTTAATACAATGCATGGTTTCATAAGTACCTAAAAACTTAGGCTTGGAGGAGTAAACACTCTATACATTACATTCTGTGTCAACTGAGGCAAAGCCATGATTCTGTTGGAACAAGCTGATGTGATTCTAGGTTATGGATTATGTGTGTGTAGGCAAGCTGATTCGCCTCCTCATGATAGGAACTAAATGGCCTACAAGGATTTTTCCTGATAAGTAATAGAAGCACAAGAGCTCAAGACCCATCTCTTCACATCCTATCCCCAAATCAGTAAACAAGGCAGGATCCAAGAGCCTGGGATATTGAATATCCAAGGGGATATTCCATAGGCTGGCCTCACAGGAGGGACGATGCACAATTCTATTCAGACAGGCTTCAAGAGTGGTCACCATTTTTGTTACTTGGGGTCTCTCTATTTTGGGGGACCAGGTTTTTTGCAGAATTACCCTTGAATATGATATATTTCTCAACAGAGATATAATGGTAGAGTACAGTAAATGACTTTCTAAAAACAACAGTCGTAAAGTAGGTACTGCCTTCCTCTACATGAAAGATAAACAGGCTGAAAAAGAAATTAGGGAAATGACACCCTTCACAATAGTCACAAATAATATAAAATACCTTGGGGTGAATCTAACCAAGCAAGTGAAAGATCTGTATGACAAGAACTTCAAGTCTCTGAAGAAAGAAATTGAAGAAGATCTCAGGAAATGGAAAGATCTCCCATGCTCATGGATTGGCAGGATTAATATAGTAAAAATGGCCATCTTGCCAAAAGCAATCTACAGATTCAATGCAATCCCCATTAAAATACCAACTCAATTCTTTACAGAACTAGAAAGAGAAATTCTCAAATTTATTTGGAACAACAAAAAACCCGGGATAGCGAAAACCATCCTCAACAATAAAAGAACTTCTGGAGGAATAGCCATCCCTGACCTCAAGCTGTACTACAGAGCAATAGTGATAAAAACAGCCTGGTATTGGTACAGAGACAGGCAAGAAGATCAGTGGAATAGAATTGAAGACCCAGAAATGAACCCACACACCTATGGTCATCTAATCTTTGACAAAGGAGCTAAAACCATCCAGTGGAACAAGGACAGCATTTTCAACAAATGGTGCTGGTTCAACTGGAGGACAACATGCAGAAGAATGCAAATCGATCCTTTCCTATCTCCTTGTACAAAGCTCAAGTCCAAGTGGATAAAGGACCTTCACATAAAACCAGACACACTGAAACTAATAGAAGAGAAAGTGGGGAAGACCCTCGAATACCTAGGCACAGGGGAAAAGTTCCTGAACATAACACCAATGGCCTATGCTCTAAGATCAAGAATTGACAAATGGGACTTCATAAAATTGCAAAGGACAATTTCTGTAAGGCAAAGGACACTGTCAATAGGACAAAACGGCAACCAACAGATTGGGAAAAGATCTTTACCAATCCCACATCCGATAGAGGACTAATATCCAATATATACAAAGAACTCAAGAAATTAGACTCTAGATAACCAAATAACCCTATTAAAAAATGGAGTAAGGAGCTAAACAAAGAATTCTCAATTGAAGAAATGCGAATGGCCGAGAAGCACCTAAAGAAATATTCAGCATCCTTGGTCATCAGGGAAATGCAAATCAAAACAACCCTGAGATTCCACTTCACACCAGTTAGAATGGCTAAAATAAAAAACTCAGGTGATAGCAGATGCTGGCAAGGATGTGGAGAAAGAGGAACACTCCTCCATTGTTGGTGGGATTGCAAGATGGTGCAACCACTATGGAAATCAGTCTGGCGGTTCCTCAGAAAATTGGACATATCACTACCTGAGGACCCAGCTATACCACTCCTGGGTATATATCCAGAAGATGCTCTAACACGTAACAAGGACATATGCTCCACTATGTTCATAGCAGCTTTATTTATAATAGCCAGAAACTGGAAAGAACCCAGATGCCCTTCAACAGAGGAATGGATACAAAAAATGTGGTACATTTATACAATGGAATATTACTCAGCTATTAAAAACAATGAATTTGATAAATTCTTATATAAATGGATGGAACTAGAAAATATCATCCTGAGTGAAGTAACCCAATCACAAAAGAACATACATGGTATTCACTCACTGATTATTGGATTTTAGCCCAGAAGTCTGAAATACCCAAGATTCAACTCCCAGACCACATAAAGCTCATGAAGAATGATGACCAAATAGGGGAGCCTTCAGTCCTTCTTAAAAGGAGTAACAAAATACTCAAGGGTGCAAATATGGAGACACAGTGCAGGACAGAAACTGAAGGAGAGACAGACCATTTCACCTGGATATCCATCCTATGTGCAGTCACCAAAGGTAGAGGTTGATGTGGATGTCAGGATGTACATGCTGACAGGAGCCTGATATAGCTGTCTCCTTAGAAGTCTGCAAGAGTCTGACATACTCAGAGGCAGAAGCTCACAGCTAACCATTAATCTGATCATGGGGTTCCCAATGGAGAAGATAGAGTGAAGGCTGAAGGAGTTGAGAGGATTTGGGACACCATGAGGAAAGCTACAATCCCAACCAACCAGAGTCCCCAGGGTCTAAACCACCAGCCTGGGAGCGCTTAGGGAGGTACCCATGGTTCCAACAGTGAAGATTATATTTTATGATATCAAAAACTAAGTATGTATGTTCATTTCTGAAATTCTCAAACTACTTTCTCTCTCTCTCTCTCTCTCTCTCTCTCTCTCTCTCTCTCTCTCTCTTTTTCTCTCATATATACATATATGTGTGTATGTTTGTTGTATATGTATATATATGTGTATATACAATTTATATATGTATATATGATTATATTATCAATGATAAATGTTAACAACAATAAATGATATAGATATAACTCAAAACTATCCACTCCCCTCGCTGAAAGCCAGGAAACTATAGTTTTCTTCTAGTGAATTGCTAAGCCTCTGAGAAAAATATTTTGTCCCTGATGGTCAAAGTCAGTCCTTTTATGCCTACAGACATCAGTAAAGACTAACCACAGTTAGTTTCTACTGTTACAAAATGTTTCAAGACAGAAATATGCAAAAGTGTGGAACAAATTTCAAAAAACTCATAAGTAGATAAACTATTTGAATACATCCATCTTAGGTGAGAACCTACCTCTGTTTCATGCTGCAGTCTGTACTTGGGTCTAGGTCATGATTTTCTGTTCTGGAGCCCTTGAGGAGAGAGCTTATCAGTAGGAGAGGGAGCCTTGTAGAAGAGTTGCCTGCACAATAGTACTCAACAAAGCAGAGATGCAGGGAAGAAGACCAATCTGAGGAAGGTTAACTCCAGGAGGATCTGAGGAGCCTAATGAGAGGTGAGATAGAGGCTTACTTTAAGTAAGACATAGAAACTTGTACCTAGTTTATTTCCTAAGTGCAAGCTCAGAAGTACTAAGCAATGATCAAAAGAAGTCTGGGTTCTAAGTAAGTCAAAGATACAGAGGATTGACCTTCAGTGTGAGTGGAGTACCTTTGCTCATATGAACGTTGCAGGGTATAGTTAACAAGAGCTCTGAATCCCAAGTCACATCTTCAGTGTAATGTGAAGCAGTATGAGCAAATCAATATGCTATGTAGATGAAATAAAAAATGTTAAAATGTTCAAAGTTATCATACATTGTAGGAGTTTCAGTTATATTTGCTAAATAAGAGTAGAAAATTTTCTGTTGCATGATATATAAACATGTGTATATATTTATGCACACATATATGCATGTATATACATATCTATATAGATATATGAATACACATTCTGGAAGAAAATCAGGACTGAATAATAGCAATAAATTATGTTTTTTATTTAAAAATCATAGAAATGGAAAAATACAATATTATAGTTCAGTATTTATATCAAATTATTTTGATTAAGAATATTTTAAATAACATAACAGTTAAATTTTTATCACCCATTCATATATTTGTTTTCTTACAAGACACAAAGAAAAGCACAAAAATTCCTGAAATCACTCACCATGAGTAAAATCAGAATCATTTATTTATCTCTTGGAAAACAAGAAAATCAATACTGCTGGCCCCAAACAGAAACCCTGTAGTATATTTGCTCAGAAGATCTCCATGTGTTGTGTGGTTCAAGTTTGCTAGAATTTTGTTCTCTAAATCCTGGCTATGTTGAGAAAGTTTAGAGCTGCCCAGGAGGAGTAAAGCTGGTCAGAAGGTCTCTGTGTACAATAGTAAAAGGAGGAAATGATGAAATAAATAATATGTGCTTTTATTTTGCAAAGATAGTTCAGACTGCAACAAGAGAAAAATAAAGTAGAAGGAAAATAATGTCTTAAAATAAGATTAGAAAGAGAGAGAATCTGAGATAAACCGAGAGTCATGAAGTCAGAGAAAAAAATCATTTTTGTTCTATTTTCTTCACAGACATATGTTCTTCAAAACTAAAATTCAGTTATATAATATACCAGATTTTATCTTTGGCTATAAGAGTGGGATCTTGCCATGCCTGCTAAGAGAGATCGATGCATGAGAACAGAGTGTATGCAGTTTGAAGATTCCTACTCAAGGTTGGGAGAAAGTAGGGCTTAGTGGTTCAAATAGCTGCTCAAGATGATGACAGTGGCATTTGTTGAAAATCAGCAGGTAATTGTCCTTTGTCAAGTGAAAGATCTAATTGCCCAGATAAATAAAAATGTAGGTAGAAGAGAGGGCTCCGTGTTTAAGAGCATTTACTGCACTTGCAGAGGAGTAGCATCTGTACCTCAATACCAACATGGCACCTCATAAACTCTCATAACCACAGTGCCATGGAATACGATTCCCTCCTCTAGACTCTGACAGCTCCCAAATGCACACATACAAACACAGACACACACAAACGCACATGCACGTGCATGCGCATGCACACACATTCATACAGGTACACACACTCATACAGGTGCATACATAGATACACATTTATAACTTTAAAAAATAGATATTGCACAAAACATGAATTATAAATCAAAGAAGCTAAAAGCCTGATTTTACTTTTCCATAAATTTCCCAGGGAAGCGCTTGAGGGTCTAGGAGACTGAAAAGACTTTTCCAGTGAGTGCAGAATTTGTCCTCTTTCAGAGACAGCACTTATGATGCCTGCCATCACATGCATATGTATATGACTATGATGCCTACCTTCACACACACACATGTGTGTATGTGTGTGACTATGGCATTGTCATTGCTGAGAACAACCTAAGCTCTCATCTCACACAGTCTCCTGGAAATGCTAGTTTGCATTTTCAATGGTCTCATGCCCTTGTTCAGACTGCCATGCATTGTGTTCATGGTCATCTTTATTTCTTTCTCTGTATAACTACCTGTATTTGTCTAATCCTCCCTTCTCTATCTTTTCCTCATCTTCCTCCTTCTCTATCTCTCCCTCAAGTATACATTATGTTCTCCTGCATAGACTTGTCACAAATTCTCTGGAATCATTTTCAATTCACGTATATATAATTTCACATTGAGCTGCATTCCAAGATAGCTATATATATTCTGTTGCCTTGACTCTTGGCATCATTTCTCATACATTCTCCCACATTCCCAGGTGAGTGCCCATCTCAGAGTTTTCCTCATTACAATAAGTTACCTTTTCAATTTTTCTGTAGAAAAGGTTTATTCTGGCTCAAGAAGAACTCGTATACCATTTCTCAAATTGCCATTTATTGGTCAGGAGAGGAACATGGAAAGGAAATCTACTCTCTTACTGAGAGAGAGAGAGAGAGAGAGAGAGAGAGAGAGAGAGAGAGAGAGAGAGAGAGAGAGATATCCCTGATAACCTAATTTCTAAATAAGACCTACCTCAAAACGTTCCAGCCCCTCAAAAACTAGAGCCACAATATGTTTCCTTGCATTTAGCATACAGGATCCCTGGCTATGAAACAACTACTTCTTCAGTGCCACAGCGATATTCCAAGACATAAGTATGGCTAGAACTTCTATTAAATGGTATCAGGATGATGAAAATATGATAAGCCCTTAGAAACTGATCACAGGAGTGATCATAGGACTTTGTTTATTGCCTTGCTTATTCTTTGACTATTTGTGGTTATTGCTTTGTTTGTTCTTTGACTATTTGAATCTATTGTATTGCTAGTTCCTCAACCTAGAAGTGACATTAATAACTGCATGTAATTAAATTGGTATAAAAGCAGATTGGGGAAAAAATTAAAAAAAATAAACATGTAAAAATAATCAATGGTATAATTTTTGTACTATATAAAATACCATCAGTGTAGTCCTTCATTATGATTTATTTGTCTTGTATATACAGGAGAAATGTAACACAATTTTCTGTCTAGTGATTCTCACTCACATCTCTTCAATGAAACTTCCACAGAAAATATTCTCTATGGAGGTCAGCAGGTCCAAGGATATGCTGGAGAGGGCCAATCAGCCCCCACAGTATGTAGTCATACTTCCATAGTGTGTACAGTTTCTTTTTACCATTTTTCAAATCTTTTCTCATTTAAAGGTCGGAATTAAAATTCATATATAATGAAACATAATTATGAAAAGAAAAGTGTGCCGAATCACTACAAAACTTGAAATTGAAATTTGTGCTCAGTGAGAGTATGTCATGTGTGTGTGTGTGTGTCCATGTTTGAGACTTTGTGTATGTATGTGTAAGTTTGAGGGTCCTCTCTCTCTCTCTCTCTCTCTCTCTCTCTCTCTCTCTCTCTCTCTCTCTCTCTCTCTGTGTGTGTGTATGTGTGTATGTGTGTGTGATTGTCTGTGCCCTGATCTCCTGTCTCTGCATTCCAATTATATTACTGGAAAAACAATAGGAGAAAAGTAAATCCATAGGATACATTGAGATTTATATGTATGAATATACATGTTTATATGTGAATAGTCCTAATATATAATATGAAACATTTAATGTAGTTGTTCAAAATGAGGACTTACACCACTTAAAGAATATTAAAGTTAGATTAAATTGTATTTGAGCTGTGAAAAGTAGTAATTCTTGCTTTAATATCCTGACTATTGCAAGTTAAAAGTTGTTATCTAAGGATCCCACCTGGGTTTTAAAAAGGTCTATAATAGAGTTTTCTATCTCCTGTGTAATCCTGTATGCACTGCATTTTGTTACACTTATTATACAAATTGAAATGAATAATAATTTGCAGTTTTACATCCCATGAATATTTTTTAGTCTTCTCCAGTAGTAGTTAATATGCTAACCAACTTTACTGAAAGGCATACAGATGTGGAAGAGATCTATCTGGGGACTTTAATTATCACCTTGTCAAATTCAAATTATTATCTTGTGACTTCATTTCCATAAACTATCCCCTTTGCTGTTCCATGATTTAGCATGTGTCTATTTTTTCTTATTTTATTTGTATCTATTTGGAGTCTTCAAGCCTTGCAGAGAAGAGACATCACTGTCAGATCTCGTATTTACCATAAAGGATGTAATCAAATTTATGTTTATAAACACCTTATTTTGATGGAGCAAAGTTGAGTACAGTGCATCAAATACTCTTATCCTCTAAAATGATTTACAATTTGGATTGAAATCTACTACAACATGAACTCAGTGGTCATAGTAAGAGGAGAAAGCAACAATAATTTCAGCACTTTTAATCTGAAAGATCATGAATACTCTGTGGTGGTGCCATTGTCTTGGATATAGATTTGGATTTTGTTTGACCTAATATGTTGAAACTTAGGCCTATTAGTGATTATATGAAAGACACTATGGAACATTTATAAAATAGAGTCTAGTGAGACAAGAGCCTTTGGACAATGTCTTATGAAGGGGTTAATGTTAGTTCTTGTGCCACTGCTAAGTCTGTTGTCTGTCTATACTCCAGCATCCTCTGTTGCCTTGTGATAATTCTCTTACAGAATATGCAAGGACAATAAGGTCTCCATCACTTTCATATACCTGAACCTCCAGAGCTATGAACTTAATAAACTAAATATAAATATATATTTATATATAAAGTGCCAGTTCACTATTTGTTGTTATATTAACAGAAGATAAATTAGTAGAGTAGCATATTTCATGATCTGGAAAACTGGACACGTTCCAGCATCAAGGCATTTGATAATTTATTCCATCAACTTCTCATGGAAAGTGGAGCCAGTAGGAGACTATATAATCAGGGGGTTATTCCTCATGCCATTTCACCTGAGGCTGGCACTATCAGAGGAGGTAAGACACTAGCAGTACTGAGGAAACATGATGTCCATAATTGTTAATAAAATTATAAAACAGAGTAAAGAGACATGGAGTTGATTACCTCTTAAAATAAGGGGTAATAAGTAAGGGAATAAGTCCATCTTTGAAATCTCAACACAGCTTTTGTGAATGTCAGATGAATAACTAATATTTTGTTTTGACTTCTGTGTAGTTTCAAAGGCTTCCACTTAAGAGACTTGCTGTTATTCAAAGGTACCCTCAACAATCGTTAAAATGTGTTAACATGCAAATTCAAGTGTTTCTACCAGCACTACAGCTAATAACCTTTCTTATCACTGTCACATGCCACACCCCCAAAATATACAAATAAGGAATTAAAACATTAGCTAATGAGGTGGTAGCACTGACTTGATGGCTGAGCTAATAATATAATTCTCTCCATGTCCCAATGTAGAAACATAATCCCATCAGGAGGCCAACACAGTCACTGATTTCCTTAGATAAAGAAATATTGTGAGGCAGGGTTAAATGTAATTTATTAAGAGTAAGAATTTGTCAGGTAAAATCACCTCATTTAGAAAAATACAATATCCTTTCTCAGAAACCCTTACATTGAGTAGAAGACAAGGAAAACTAAGCTAAGAAAAGCCATAGTAGCTACCAAAGGCACCATTGCAAGCTTAATGGTGCTACCTGAAGATCTATCTAAACTGGCCTTAGCTCATAGTACTTCTATTCTCATGGAACACGCTAGTGGTCATAAACACAAAAGTAAGAAAGAGCTATTGATAAATGATAGCATCAAGAATGTCTTTATACCCAATATAACAATATAAAAATTATATGACTTGTTTCTGTGAAACTCTAATATTTGTGTTTTCTGGTTTCTAAGACAAACATGTAGACAAACATGTATATCTCTACATTTAGACTTTATGGTTGCTGAGTTACATTTCTGTCTCCTAAATCACTGAACAGTTCGCTGACTTCCTCATTATTACATAGTTTTCCTTACAGAATCCTTGTATTCATGAAGCTGCATGAATAGCTACATGAAGGTACATGAAGCTACAAATAGCATAAGATAAGCCAACAGTTGCAAAGGACACTCTGTGACTGATAACCAGCCTACTGTCTTCCTGTAAAACATACTGCATCTTATTTTAAATCTTATTTTTAAATCACTTGATTTTCTTTTTAAAGCAAATCAACTCTGTTAAACCTCTGTAACCAGACATTTTCTTTTCTACAAAGAAACTTCAATATGAGTCTTAGAGACATATACCATGCTACAAATTGTTAGATTTTATCTATCTGGAAAACAAGACTCAAAGAAAGAAAGAGAGAGAATAAAAGAGAAAGAAAGGGAAAAAGAAAGAAACTCCTAATATCCTAATACTGTATCTTATTAATCTATTCCCTCATTTTATTGTATACTTCTTAAATCTCTTAATGTACTAGGATTTTTCTAATTTCCCTAGTAATCAGTGGTAAAGCCACTGCATCTTTGTTTCACCTTGACAGATGCAGTAAAAATGTCCACAGTTAAACAGCAAACAAACAAAAAAACTTAAGATTAAAATCACTCAGAAACAAAAGGACTTCAAACGTTCCCTGCCAAACATCTTTAACAGATGATTCAAAAATTCTCCTGTAATCACAAAAAAATCTTAAATTTTTTTTTTTAATGCGTATATGAAAAACTTCAAACTCACTCTTGGTGTGTTAAGTATAGAATGGAAACGATTGGTAGCCTATTGGAAAATGATACTAGAAGCTATGACCTTTTTGCTATGCACTTCTGATGCTATGAAATGAGGCTCAAACTTGTAAGTTGTGGCAATTTCCTGCAGGAAGCAGGGCCAAAGGGGGTGAGGTTGAAAGTGTGATTTTCTTAATTTAATTTAGCCTCTGTAGACATTGGAAATATTTATCTTTAATGGCATCAGAAACTAATAATTACAACAAATGTGTGCACATGCAGCTGAGATAAATAAAAACAGCTGTGGATGCAACTGAATGTGCAAAAATAATAGAGCTGTCACCTGTGTCTATTTTAAATTAAAGCTTTGCTAAATGCAGTCCTTTGTAAATCTGAGCCAAGTGCTACTTTGAGGGCACATGCTGCAGTGACAACACTGAAGTGTTTAGCCTACATTCTGTGCTGTGATAGCTGCAGTTTGCCTGTGTCCTCTGCTCTTCTGTGGACCTATTGATTTCTGCCAAGTGACAAGCAACCAAGCATATAAAACTGGTAGCAGACGCACCATGGAGTCACTCCTGCTAATTCTTCCCCCAGGGTTTTTGTCGGTAAGGAAACCATTGAATTTGACTTGCTTAGGTGGATTTTCAACAGTGATGGCTTTAAAGGAGAGTTTACATCCTAGGCTGGAGGAAAAGAAACCAAAATTCAATTGAATGAAAGTAAGTGGAACAAATCAAACTTCTCAAGTTTTCCAGGCAAAAATGTTGCCCTGGGTTTGTTTGGTTTAAAGAGGTTTAGGGCAAATAGAGGACAGAAAAAAGTTACAAAGTGTCCATATATCTGATACATGAACTAAGAATGATTATATATTAAATGAATGATGAGAAATGTATAAAGTATGTATATTCTGTTTATATATGGTAATGGTTTTCAATTAAGTGTTTGATGATAACAGTAGGCAATTAATACAACTAAGTTATATTTTGAGAAATACATATAATTCAAAGGATAAAATCATGAGAAAGTAATTTTGATGACTTCAATATCTATGAGTTTGGGGAAGCACTAAGACTACTTAAAATCTAAGAACAAGGCTTTGGTACAAACGTAAAGACTGAAACAAATAATATTAGCTGTAAAATATATTACATATGCCTATGTTAGGCTCTGAAGTAAATAAATTTTCCAAAATTTATTTAACGGGTTGTGACTGTTTTAGTTGTCTTAGTTTCCAGTTCCTTTTGTCATACCTAAAAGGCCGAAAACATGCTCTAGGTAAGTCCTAAAGTCTTCAAGAAAAGGCTTGTTTGTCTCAGAAAGGTGCAGCAGATTATCCATGTATAAGAAGGAACTGTTGCTAAAATATGACAAAGCTTGATATATTAGCTTCTTACTTATGAAATAATATAAATGTTTCCTTTAATAAGAGGCATGCTTACTGAATGAATATTGTATGATGTGTGCTCTCTCTCTTCCAATATACAAAGCAATTGAGCTACAGAGAAATTATCTACCTTCTTCAGCAATACCCAACTATGAAATAGCAAAAATGAGCTTTAAAAGCCCTGACCCAGTGGTGTCTTTGTTACTGCATATGAGCAGGACAAATGCATTGTTGAGCAGCAGGGACAGCTTCTCATGGGAACCTGAAGAAGGGGATATTCTGAAAACCAAAGCTCCAGAATTATATTCTCTGAGGGTAGAGCTTAGAATGTTGTTAATGATTCTAATGGACTCTCTAGAATGGAAACCACCCTAGAAATCATGACTGCCAATCACCATCAATGGTCACTGGTTATATCAAATGTGTTCTCTGAACAAATTGAAACAGGCCCCCCTCCAAATGAAGTATAAAGGAGATTGGTTCTCTCTGCTAGTGAATGTCATTCTTACTCCATTGAACTGATCAGCATCATGGCTTTTCGGGGACACAGAAAAATAAAAGATTAATAGCCCTTCAGAGAATTCTAATAGCTAATAATTTTTAAAGTTATAAATACTTACAAATACAGTGTTTTTTCTGAGTTTCCATTATATTTGTTTCATAAGCTAGATGTCCCTTGTATTCATTGCCCCCGTATCCTTGAGCCCTCCCCTCCTCAAACTCCCACCCCTCCCTGATTTATTTGGTTGCTTGCTTGTTTGTGCTTGATGTCTCCACTCTTGTATAGTTCAGAACCTCTTCCTAGGGAATGGTGCCACTGACAATGGCTGGATTTTCCCACATCAATTAGCTTGATTTAGACAATACACAAAAGACGTGTTTGGGAGCCAACCAAGAATAGACAATCTCTTATCAAGGCTGTCTTCATCAATGATTATGTCAACGTGGCAATTAAGGTTAACCATCACAATCATAAAATCAAAGGAAAACAATAGATCAGTAGAGGTATGCCAAGCTCTTTACAAGTCATCTCTTAAATTCTCTCAGCTGCTTAGTTGCTACATACCATTTCCCTAAATTATCAGGCAAAGGCCAAGTGTTTAGTAAGATTTATCAATCTGATCAAGGCTTACCAGTTATCCACTGGGATGAGATTAGCACCCACATATTCCAAGTTTCACATTAATTGTGCCTGTGGAGGGAGGGCCTAACACTGGAGTTTTTTCATAGCCTCTCTCTGATTGGCAGGAAGCTGACTTGGCTTGTGAAGTAGTTTTCCCTGCTGGGATGACTAAGTGGAATGTATTTGAAGTAAAGTCTACCTTCTAATGATGGTCAAGTTACTCTTCTAATTAACCTCTCTAATTTGGTTCATGTGAGAAATTGGACTTACAGCGATTAGTGGTTACACATGTCTTAAAATATGTAAATGGTTGTACGAAGGTGGTACTGAATGAAAATGTAATTGGTGGAGTTGGTCTTTAGGTAATTTATAATGATTATAAGAAACATGTGTATAACAAAATTATCTTTGAACACAATTTCTTTAAGATGAGGTTATATAAGGAAAAGTGCAATTTAAAATATTTTTTTAAAAAAATTGGAAGCATGCATTAGGCTTTTTGATTTTGTTTTACACATTTCAGGAACCCATTTCATTATAAACTAGTCAGTAGTATTTATCCTGTTTTCAATCAAGAAATCTTAGAATGTAACTATCATTAATTTATTATCTTCTCAGAAATCAGATTAGAAAGGAATAGACTTTAAATGCAATTCACAACATAAACATTTGGAAGTGTGTATAGGATATAGGCTGTGAGTCCAGCTCCACAACACTTGGGGTTGCTTCCCTAGTAATGTCTATATTGTGTGGGAGTGGCAATGTGGTCTCTGTGCTGCCTGAAACAACATTTCCAAACAATACACAAGGCCACTGAGGGACATATTAGTTCATGAGTCTCATATCTAGTTTCCCTCAAATTCAGATAAAATGTCTATGGATAAGATAATAGCATCAGCATATTTTCTTTTGTTTCTCAAATATGTTTTCCTACTAGATTCTCTTGAGAATTTGTTATAAAATATGCCCTGACAACAAAACTCTTGTTCTTAACCTTTGATGTGCCTCAGGAAAGGAGTAGCCATGTAGGCACTTATGAAGCCCTGTGTTTGCTTGTTGTTGTTGCTTGTTGAGTTTGGTTTATTATAAACAAGCAAGTGATGTTCATAATATTGTGCAGAGTCCTTACCTGTGAGCCTCACATGAGACCTGGGGTGCAGCTGTCCAGATGACTGCAGTGGTGGAGATATACCAATCCCATTTTTCAGATGCCACCTCAATATTAGTTATGGTGTTCTCATGGTTAAGACCAAGCAAACCTGGAAAGAAACACACAAAGCTAGGAAAGCTTCATATTGACTAATGTGTCTGGTGATATAGGTACCTGTGACAGCAGAACTGATTTATTTGGGCAAATCAGGAAGAATAGAGAAAAGAAAAGCCAACACTTGACTACCTTTCTTTTCCATTTTCTGTTTTGTTCACTTAGAACTCCAGCCCAGTGGACACAACAGCACCCATTCGGTGTAACTCTTCCCTACTCAGTGGATCCTCACTGAATAGGCCCTAACTCACACATCCCTTGGTATTTTCATCCAATTAAATTGATGAACATTAACCAATATACTTGGCCATACACTTTGGAAGTGTAGGACTTTGCCACCATCTATCTCTATGATGAAGAAAAGTGTGAGAAACCCTGATTTTGATACTTTTAAATACACCATGGCTACGAAGGTGAGTAGTATGTGGTTTTCTGTTTATTTGATGTTCATTAGAGCAAGTTGAAATCCAGTGTCCTCAAGATGGAGGTTCGATCATCCTGATACTTTCTTTTTGCTTTTCTTTCCTTTTTTTAAAAAATGCAGCAAGTCATGCAATAGCTCCAGGTTTTAGCATAAGAAAGCATAAAAAAGGGAGAACTTTGCAGTTCTTTAGGGCTCTTATGAATGACATAACTGGAAACAATGAGAATGGAAGTCTGTAGAGTCCATCCTTATATTTGCCATTAAGCCTTTCTGAAAAAAGAGGATTTATGCAGTTGTGATATATTCCATGAAGTTCCAGAGTTCCAAATTCAATAATGATTCTCAAGGATAAGTTATAATCTTAAAACATCCCTGAAAATCTTAGAATCAGAGGTTTCTGATAGTGTTTTTCACTTTAAGTGATATATCCTGAAATAAATGACATAATTTGCTCAGTTCTCAGTTGTCTCACATATATAATGAAAGCAAAACTGTCTTATTTTTTACTATATAGGAATGACGTATAGGAAAAAATGACTATATAAAGCTTTAAAATTCGTGAGCACAAAATAAATAATTGCCACTGTTATTTTTTTGTAGTATTTATACTTCAACAAAATGTAATCAGTGTGCTAGGCAAATTGGTGTCTTCTTGTTACTAAATATACTGCTAGGATTTTTCTCCATCTATACCACCATTACAAAATGTAAATCAAGATTCTAATGGCTAATTGTAAAACCATATAATTAAACCTCAAATTTGTATATGTCTAATGTGCTATCATGATGAACACTCCTGTTGACAGGCTAGGCAGAGTTGATAATACCTAACTGTTCAGGTGCATCAAAACTAGTACAAAAAGCATTGTTTTCTGTTTCAAATGGGGATGAATAGACTCATCTCATACATTTCATTAAGGAGACAAATCCAGGGAATTTCTAAATGAATTTGTAGGTGAATGAAAAGAGTTTATCTTACAATAGTTGCCTGAATCAGCTGAATTCTTAACTTTCTCCACAGATGTGAAGCTTTTATATACAGATAATTTGGGCTGGCTCCTCCACCAGTACAAAGGTTCAGTTATGCAAGACGGAAGTTCTGGAGATCTGTTGTGTCACACAGCACACAGACATCACAACCTACTTCTAAAAGTGCAGGAGGTGCTCTCATACAATGTATTCCTTTCCCAATGATAATCAATAAACTTGTCCCTTGAACTAGTTAATTTCACTAAAGTCATACTCAAAGACCAAGAAATATTAAACTTAAGTGATGATTCTCAAATGATGTGTGCTTCTGGAAAGGCCATGAACACCACAGAAAAACTGTGAACATGTCTACATCATGAGATTCAGCAACGCTGACTGCTGCTTGGAAACAAGACACCATGAAAATAAACTGGGAAGATTGCTAGCCACTTCCTTCCCTGAGAAGTCATCTTCTTTGCATGGGGATTAAAAGACTTTCCCTAGATTCAGCTGTGACATTTCTGGCTTTCATTTGAAGCCATGTGCACATTTGTTGTGTCGATTAAGTTAATCCAAGATTTCCTCCTCACCATTCCACTGACAGAAAGAATATAAATATAGTAATCCCCTATATCAGAACATACTGTCTACACCCACAGATGCCCATTTACCCTCAGGACCATGGATGTGCCTCAAACTGTCATTCAACTGATCTTTCTAAGTCAGTACAGGAAGGAAAACAGTGGACACGTCGGTGTGGGTGACTGCTCTACAAGCACAACCTTTACCTTTCTCCACTTTGGCTGTTATCTGGTCATAATTTCTTTCCTCCCTTTCTTCCCCCTTCTTCTCTTTCTTCCTTTCCTCATTAATTTCTTTTTCATCATCCTTCTTCTCTCTTCTAATTTCCCCTTTACTTCATCCTCATTCTTGAGAATTTCATACAATATATTTTAACCATCTTCATTCCCCTTCACGAACTCCTCCCAAATCTATGTTTGTCTGAACCCACTTGACTTTGTGTCTTTTTATAAATATTTTTGGACTGTTTTTGTTAAGATTTTTACTACTGTAAGCAATTTGGTGGGGGTCGATGGTTTATTTGGCTTTTATCTCCTGAATCAGAGTCAGGAATTCAAAATGGGAGGGAACCTGGAGGCAAGAGCCTATGCAGAGGCCGTGGAAGAGTGCTGTTTACTGACTTGCTCCTTATGCTCTCTCAGTCTGCTTTCTTATATCACTGAGGATCATAAACCCAGAGGTGGCAACACCCACTATGGGATGGGCTTTTCTTTAATCACTGAGAAAATATCTTACAGACTTGCCTACAGTCAAATTTTATGGAGGCAATTTCTAAATTGAAGTTCTTACCCCTCAGATATCTCTAGCTTGCATCACCTTGATATAAAACTATCAAAAATCTGAACCAATTTATGTTGCCCAAATATTTTTGATGTGTTCAAATATTTTTGGATGTGTGGTCTCCCACTGGAGAATGGTTGACTTGAGAGTAGCTCCACTCAAAGAAACCTGTGTGTCCATTTGCAAGTAGCTTACAATTGCAATAGTTAATTGGCTAAGGGGTGCACTTGTTGCCTAACTCCCATCTCTTTGTGCTGATATTTGCTATAATTTCTCTAATTTGTATTTGTGGACTTCCTTGAAATTTCTCGACTTCCTTATATAATTTCAATAAAATTACATTCTACCATAATTAGTCCATGATTTGGAGTTAAGATTTTGTTTAAACAGAACTATGCTTGTTCCTCAACAACTTGTAATGCAGGTGATTTTTCTTGCATCTTTGGGTAGAGAAGGAGGTGTAAAATTCTAATGAAAGCATTTCCTCACACACTGTGGGAGGGAGGTACTTTCTGCACGTTCACCAAAGATTGTTTTTTGTTCATATGCTGTGTCTTACAAAATACTTGGCATGTACTAATTGATTGTTAAATGTTAGCCAGGATTATTTGCAAATTGTGTGCAATTTTGCAGAGTTATATCTGCAGTAATACCTTCTTGTTAATGGCACAAACCCAGGAACTAACTATACCCCAGATTTTTGTTTGTTTCCCAAGCTAATCCTCCACAAAAAGCTAATCCTACAGTCTTGCAAGTTTGGTAAAGACTTGAATATGCATCTCTAATGTCAATTTATATGGTTTTCCTTCAATTGTGATATAATGCCCAAAGACCTAAAGTGTTTCCACTGTGCTATCTAGTTAATTTGTGAAGGACATCTGACAGTAATAATCAAGCATTATTTGAAAATAAATATTTTCAATTATAAGGAAGGATGTTTACCACAGTGAGTTGAGATAAAGCATCATAACCAAGGGAAGTTATAGAAAGAAGAGTTCATTTGGCATTGTGGTTCTATATGGAGAAGAGACCATCTTGGCAGGGAAGTACCAGGCATGGAGACTGTAGCATAATGTAGAGGGCTGTCATTTTGAGCTGAAATCATGAAGCACAAAACAAAAACAAACAAAAAAAAAACTAGAAATCTTTGAGCTTTTAAATTCTGAAAGCAGATCCCAGTGATAGACTTAACTCTCTGAAGGCCATAGCTCCTGAGCAAATCCAAAGGAGTGCTTCCGATTGGAAATCAGGAATTCAAATGTCCAGGACTATAGGATTGTTTATCATTTAAACCTCTAGAGAGGGCTATGATAATAACCTAAAACAAAAAATAATATTGATTTATTTCGTAGGCTTGGGATGGGAAACATAATAAGCCATTGATCACTTTTCAAATATACAGTATAAGAAATATTTTAAATAATCATTTTAATTTCACTTACATTGTTTATATTTTAGAGGCAACATTTTATCTTTACTTCAATATTTCAAGTCTTTCTGTAGACTTTTTTTTTAAAAAAATAAACCACCTTAACATGTAGATGCAGTGAGGATTTATGTCTAATAACACGTAGCTAATTTCTTCTTAGAATTTCAGATATTTCTTCCCTATGACTAAACTACAAGCAAGTGAAATTTCATTGTGCAAACTTTCTTTATTTCCATGCTCCTAATATCTTGACTTCCTGTAAAAGCTAACCTGGAAGGTGGTAACCTTCAAAGAGATTGACAAAGAAAGACTCTGGTCTCTTTGAAGTTCCTCAGTTAGAAGTTTCCCTGGTGGTCAAAAAGATAAGTGCTCTCTCTGAAGCAAAGTTGCAGGAGTAGAGGGCTGGGGCAAAGGCTACCTGGATCCCAGTGCTGCTACAGCACATGAAAGAAAGAATGTTAGCCCAATAAGCTGGCGTGTGTCACTGCCTGTGTGCCACTTCTATTCAATCCTATACAGCTGATAGAAAATAAAAACAGTGTTATTTGTTAATGATTCACATTAGATTTATCCACTGATGCTACTGTCTGAAGTGTTTTTGCCTTCCTCTCTTCACAGCTCATTTATTTAGCTTAATGTCCTCATTCGGTGGTAAAGGCAGAGATGTATATTTACTCACGGAGGAGACTGAAGTCAAAGCTTAAATTAAAAATGCAATTTTTGATAGTCTATCCCATTGTTAAAAGTACCTCAGTGTTCATTTGTGTGTACTTATAATTATGTATAGCACTACCCTCTCTGTAGACATTCTGTAGCCTCAATTAAATATTATAACTACTTAATGAATGGCAACAGGGATTTTTTGAAGTTGGTAATTATAGCCATAACCTGGAATTGAAACTCTCAGTTCACTCTCAGGCTGCTTAATAAGTTAGAAAATTAAATGGTTGTGGCTACTTTGCCTCTCAAAGAAGTTTTTACAACAGAAGAACTACTGGAGAATTTTTTAATCACTAGATTTATTTTGGTGTGATTTTCTTCTTTTCTCTCTTGCCTTGTTGCTGTAGAGTGTTGAGGTTTTAAAATTGTCACCTGTTCAAGTTTTGTTATTATTGTTTGAAAAAATAAAAGCACCCTACTCAATGATCTTTTAAGCTTTAAGCATCAATGGAACAAATATTAACCAGATTACGTTCTTCATAGAAATACTTAAATAATTAAATTAAGCTTGAAATCAGAATTAAAGCTCTTAGAAATTAGGAAGAAATCGATGAGATTTTATCTTTTGTTTTTCTCATGATGAAAATACAGATGTTTAAGCATAACACACTATTACTTTGTGGAAGGAAAGAAAACGGATTTCAATAGCAGCCCCACCAAAATGCAGTTGCTTAGAAAGTCTCCTACTATGCCAGGATTGGAAGCAAACTAAAAATATGTATTAGCCATTCCAGAACCTGTGGCTCATGCTCTTTAAAGTTAAACAGAGACAATTGATTCATAAAGTGTTGGTATATGTAAAGGTAACTCAAAGTGAATAGTAATCTTAATGGAAAATTTCTCTAATACCAAATCACCTGTGTAATTGACAAGACCCTTGAACTATGCATGGCTCTGCCTCATAGCCAGGCTTTTCACTGGAATACAATTTCTGAACACCTGTGAACCTCTGCCATTTTGAAAACTGAGAAAAAAAATGAAATGTTTTCTCAAACATTTAGTCAAGTGCATGTATGCTAATTTCATGCCTGCTGCATGACAAGCTTATGGGTGTATTTATACTTCTTTTCATTTACCACTCCCACCACATTAAGACAGTCTCCTATCCTATATTACCTAGAACTCCTATATGTCTAGATATGACCTTCAATGGCCTTGAAACCATGGTCTTTATATTTAACCCATAAGATTGTTACAGACTATATTTTCCTTTCTTTTCTATTTCTTTAGAAGGACTCTCATTACATGCCTTTTATATTTTTGATGGACTCAGAATATACTTCTGTTCACTCCTTCTACTGCATATAACCTTTTATTTATCCTTTTCTTTTATGTGTGATGAAGTTGTTGGATTTTATTAAGATTTTCCCACCAATTGAGTTAGCATTGATTTTCTAGGGGCACTTAACATTATAACAATAGTTCTGACTGTTATGATATGAGTCAAGTAGTTTTTAAAAGGAAAGAAAAAAGCAAAGGAAACAAAAAATGTGACACAAGATAAGATAGCAGAGGAGTCTTTCAGCAAGATGTGGAGACCATATCCTTTCTTTGGGCATCAGGGAGCTCCTAAAAGTACAAAGAGGACAAACAAGTCCAAACTTCTGGAGAAATATGGTCAGAGGAAGGTATTTCTGGGAAGATACTGAGTAACCCTCTTGCCCAGTGATTAACTTGAATGTTTTCAGAGGTAATGTTTTAGACCTGTCATTGAGAAAGGTAGGATAATTTGGGACAAATCCTCAGGCAGCATGAACTTGTCTTTCCAAACCTGATTCAACAGTTCTTAGATTATCTCAGGTAAGCCAGCACACCAGGACTACCTTTGTTAGGCATGAGAATACCAGGATAAAATTCTCTTATGAACTGTAAACATAGAAAATATCATAGAATAAATAATACATGTTTAACAATGAAAACTATGTCTTTAACCTGTCAGTAGTTTAATAGAAATGTGGGATGTTTGACCCTAAGCCAAAGACAGCTATTTCCTTCAAGCTTTAGGTGGATGTGTATGCATTCCAGATTAAATGGTTTATTACACAAAAAGAATAAACTTCATGCTAAACTTCATTGGCAATCAAATTTCAAAAGAACAGACTTGTCTGGAGTGGGAGGGACACATCTAAAATTTTAGTAAGAGACTTGTCACAGTGACGGTAACTAACTATTCAGAAGAGAAGCCAAAAGATCACTTTCAGTATCCAAAGAGAAAATATGACAATAATTTAAAAAAAATATTTAGCATGCCCCTTAAAAGAACTTAAAAGTAAAGTCAAGGGCAAAGTAAAGCAGCATAGCAAATGTAGAAAGGGGAATAGAATACCCCACAAATGAAATAAACATGGAAGATGAATGAAAGAGCTCTGTAAAAGGAGACAAGACAATAGGGGCCCTGTCCAGTTTCCAGCCAAGGAAATTACCTGGCCTAATAGGATTTGCCATACCTCTGTGAGATGCCCTGGACTTTCATTTCCCCACTTCCTGTCTCTCCCCACCTCCACCATACAGGATGGATTCTGTCGGTGAAAGTGGTTAGAAGTCAACAATTTATACTGAGACCTCACTCTTTTCAATGTGTTATTATAGAGGCAAGTTAGAATGCTTTTAATTTAATAAATTAATATTTAAAACTCTACTCCAAACTGTCAGCTGGTTCTTTCTTAACATCAGAACATTCAGACACTACTATGACTCCTAAACTAATTCCATGATCTTCTGTTTTGTGTACCCTGTAAAGTGAATAAGTATGTAATCAGAAAGGCATCCCTCCATGACCTGTGAAGGCAGTGTCTGAGAGGAGTCTCCTTATGGTCAGTTTCATACCCAACGTGCCCCTACACTACCTGGTAACAAAAAGTGCTGTGGAGACACAAAATTACATATAAAATTTACTTATCACTATAATGTATGCATTATGGTTCCAGATATCACAAAAATTCCAAATACCCAACTTCTGCTTTAAAAAGTCTCTTTACAAGTTTGTTCCCTACAGTGAGCAAGAAGCCTGTGGTTGGGTGATTTCGTATGGGTTCCACCCCTCGGTGTCCCACATCTATGAGAAGAACTGAGGAGGTATCATAGGGAATAGTATTTATATTATCTTACTTTTATATTTTGAATTATTACCCCTAAGATTAACCCATGTGTTAATATTCCAATTCCATACAGGTGACCTTGTCTGAAAATGGGGATTTTCTATATATGATCCAATCAAGTTGAGGTCTTTTTTCATTTTGGCAGGGTTTAATTGTAACCTTGTACCAATATGTAGACCTTGAACACAGAAATCCATGAGAGGGCAGAAGTTATCTGGGCTGACTGAAGACTCTACAAGCCAATCTGCCAGTGATCCAGAAATGAGGAAGCAATTTTCTACAAACTTTTTAGAAAGAACTCATTTCATGAAGCTTTGATGTCTCACTTCAGCCTTTGTAATGGTGAGAAAGTGATTTGTTATTGTGTAAGCCACACCACTGGTGCAAATTATGGCAACTTGTGGTACTATGAATGAGAATGGCCCCAATAGTGTCAATATGTTGGAATTTTAGTCCCCAGTTAATGGAACTATTTAAGAATTGGAGGGTATGACATTGCTGAAGTATATGTGGCCTTGTTGCAGGAATAGTATGCCATTGGGGACATGGTTTTGAGGCTTCAAAACTCATGCCATGCCCCCAGTTTATGTCTGCTTCTCTCTCTCTCTCTGTCTCTCTGTTTTTCTCTCTCTGTCTCTCTCTCTCTGTCTCTCTGTCTCTCTCTCTCTCTCTCTGTATGTGTGTGTTGTGTGATAAATTTAATAGCCAAGGCAAGTTATAAAGGAAAGCATTTAATTAGGGATTCAGAGACTTAACTTCCATAATGATGGAGGGTAGGCATGGAGACAGAAACAGCTGAGAGCTTGCATCTAAATATCAAAGGAGGAAGAGAGAGAGAGGAGAGAGAGAGAGAGGAGAAGAGAGAGAGAAGAGAGAGAGAGAGACGTCACTGGGGACCCAGAATCTTTAGAAATCTCAAAGGGAGCCCCTAGTGATAGGCCTTCTCCAGTAAGACTACATTTTTTAATCCTTCCCAGTAATTCACACAACTTATCATCAAGTACTCAATACAAGACCCTATAAGACCCATTCTAATTCAAATCACTACAATGACCTTAAGAAAAGTAAGGGAGAATGAGAATGAGTAAATGAGTATAAATTTAGATGTTTCAGAAAAATGCAGTGTAAATAGATAGCATTAATGCTATTTCTATTTACCTGGTAAAAATTGAAAAGTAAAACAGTTCCAAATAATTTTTCAGTAAATTAAAAACAATAGAAACAAGACATTTAATATAGAATTCTCCTAGATTTCTATCTGCCTGTTTTACCATCAATGACCTATGTTTTATGCTGACTGTCTCTACATTTTTATCATGGACATGGTCATCATTATACCAAAGATTTTGCATTGATGAATGGTACCCACATTCACCCATTGTTTAACATTCTATGTGTGTCTTCTAGGTGTCTTCTCTCTTTCTGATCCTAAAACACATGAGCACACAGACCTTCTTTATCTACTCTTAACATCCCCCTCTATATCTAAACCCTCCACCATAAATTTGCCTTTGTCCAAGCTCAGTTCACATAAATATGACATAGTCACCATCTGTAATTCCTCAATAATTGCAGAAAGAGACTAAAATCCTTTCCCATCTATTTTTATAATTAGAATAACTTTGTTAATTTTTGCCCCTGTTACCTTGGCATGTGTAAATTCTTTGTATAAAGAATTCCCCTTTCATTTTTTGTACAACAATCTAAATAATTTGTTCGTCCCTGTTTCCAAAGACTTCAGCTTCAGCCTCAGTTCACCTCAGTTGCACCATATTTTATTCATTCTATTACGTCTAGAATTTTTTGAGTTATTTGTAGAGTAAATATATTAAGTATTTGTGTTTTCTTTTTGCATCATCACATCATGAAAGTTTTCTAATTAAACATATATGTAATATAATATAATATATAACATCGTATGTTTATATAGTTATATGTGTATATATTTCACTGAGTTAGTTCATAGGATTCCTTAAATGATTTTTATCTTCCTTATTGCTTTTGTTTCATCTTTAATTCTTCACAGTGTCAATTTTCGTTGCAAAATTCTCTAGAGGGATTCTTTTATTTCTTTAATGCTTGTAAAAATCCTCCTAAGAGGATCCAGAGTATTTTTCCACAATAAAGTATCTTTAAACACTGCTTTGATCTTTGATCTGTTATAGATTTATACATTTGTCTCATGCATTGTGTTTGAATGTGTTAGACACCAGGCAGGCTCATATTTCTGAATGCTTGATCATCTGCTGGTGCCATTTTTTTCAGACGTGTGGAAGCTTATAGGAGCAAAGATTCTAACCTTTGACATTGCCAACTACAAAGTTTACACTTTAAGGTATTGCAATGAAGTTATGAAAAAAATAAAAATAAAGTCATGATTTTAAAAGAGGTTTGTGATTTTTATCTTCTACCACAGGCCTAACTGTTACATGCCACATTCAGTCTAAGGGATGCAGGTTAGATGTGTCTGCAAATGAGGAGTCATTGCCTAACTAGAAGGGGTTCATTGTTCAATGATTTTTAAAGGTTCTTTCTGTCCATCACTATCTAAACAGATTTGAGGAAGAAGCTTCACACTTCTGCTGCCACTTCTGATAGCCATCAATTCCTCTGCATACCAGGCTTACCCAACTCTGATGGGCTATGCTTCCTGAACTGTGAACTAGAATAAACCCTATCTATCATAAAAATACTGTGGCATTTATTCTGTCACAACACACAACAAGAAACTTATGTGACACATAAGGACAGCAAATGTAAGCTTGGCTTTTTCATAGTTTCTTATTTCTTAAAAGACTGATGGGAGGTTTATGTATCTGCAGGAGACATATTTACTTTGCATCAAGGTCATGTTTACCAAGAATTTGGGTTGCATTTCCTGAAAAGATAGGTTAGTTTTTGTTCCAGTTAGTTTTTGTTTATACTTAGATTCAGCCTTTGGATGATTCCTATACTCCGGAAATGCTTCTGAATAATGCCCATTTCATAGGACCTGAGATGATGTGCCTGTTTTCTGACAACCAATTTGAAATTCAACATTTTTAAATAATATGCTCTCAGAAATCCAGATTTGGAAATCTACTTCATTCTCTGGGTTTCTTTCTATACTAAGCTTTCATTTAAAAATACTTTGTTTTGTGGTTTATTTTTATTCTTATTGATTTATATTCATATGTGCCTATCTGTCTAATATGTTACAGGTGTCACAACATAGCAGGAGAAAGCATCAGATCCCCTGGAGCTAGATTCACAGGTGGTTGTTTATTTCCTTTATGTATATGCTGGAAACCAAAACCAGGTCCTCTAGAAGGGCAATAAGTTCTCTGAATCAAAGAGCCATCTCTCCATCTTTCTTGTCAATGCATTGATACCAGGCAAAGCATCTTTTAAAAGACTTTTAAACTCTCTCACCTCTACCACCACCTCTCATTTTACACCATGAAAAGGTAGACTTTTGTGACTACTCTATGAATATTGTTGAAGAGAGAAATTATGTGGAGTTATGACACCTTAAATTTATGCACATTTATAAACTCTTGCCCATTGAGAAATGCATAAAAAATGTAGACTCCATCTATTCAATGCTCCTAGCCTGCTTTAATTTTCTTATTAAAATAAATCAATTATTTCAACTCTGTAATCTATTTTTCCAAATTGTAATCTTATAATACATATTCAGGAAGAGTTTACATATTTATATATATGACTGTGCCATAAGAAGAAGAAAGTCATAGGAAACAAGAACGCAATAGAAAGTGAAGTCAACACGGCCCTGGGGAGACAGCTCCACAGCCTGGGAGCAGACCCCACACCCTGGGGAGCAAACCTCATAGGTAATTCATATGCTACTTCACTCCTAGAGTGACCACTGCTTGCCCACATTCACTTGGAGCCTAGTGGGAACTACCTATTGGTTTTCTGTGATGATTATGATTAGTTCAGGTTATTCTAAAGTCAAAATGAATAGTATCATATCAGTTCGTGAAATAGACTAAGTTACCACTTACTGATATACTGTGACCTACTGCCCTGTTATATACTTGGCTATGTTCTAGAGATACACAGCTTATTTTATAACTGATTTCTACTATGCTCAGTATTTTTCCAAAATGTCTCAGAATATCTCACTTTTTTTTGTTTTATTTTATTTTTTTAACTTTCTTTTTTTTAAATTTTTATTGGATATTTTATTTACATTTCAGATGTTATCCCCTAACCCCTTTCCCCCCACCACCCAGGAACACCCTATCTCATCCCCCTCCTCCTGTTTCTATGAGGATGTGCCCCCATCTACCCCCCACTCTCACCTCCCCACGCTCAAATACCCCCACACTCGGTGTCCAGCCTTCATGGGACCAAGGATTTCCTCTCCCACCTATGCCCGACAAGGCCATCCTCCCCTACATATTTCACTTATCAATTCAGCTCATCCTATGTATCATGGCATATTTATCCCACAATTCTTGGTAAACTTTCTGGGCGGGTTTTTTTGCCCATCGATTTTCTTTTATACTATTCTCTGATAGCAGCCAATGCCTTGTTTCTTTCTTTCTTTCTTTCTTTCTTTCTTTCTTTCTTTCTTTCTTTCTTTCTTTCTTTCTTTCTTTCTTTCTTTCTTCTCCCTGTTCTTTCTTCCCTCTTCCTTTCCTGTCTTTTTTACTAGTCCATAAATGCTCAAACCTAGAGTTGTTTTTTTTTTTTTTTTTTCTGATTACCATTGAATCTGACACATTTTGAAAGCAGCAGAGAACACCTAGTGTTTTCTGCAACTCCTGTAATTGGGCTAAGGTGTTGAGAATTCCTTTCAGAAATAAAATCCAAAATCATAAGTAAACACTTTGGCATGACTAGAACCTCACAGGCACAGGATATCACTCACTGGATAAATTCAGTTCCTGAGTGACCCAGGCACATGAGACAGAAAGTACAGCTTTCCCACTTGTTCTGAAGAAGATGGATTTTATGTACATTGTTTCCCTGCAGATTTTTAGGTTTCAACTCTCAGACTAGATTGAGAATAAATTTATCATGCTCTGAAATAAGCTGAATGTGTATTATCATTTTTACTGACTTTATCTTTTCTTTCTTTGATGGAGTCTAGGTGTTTTTCACTATGTGGTAACCAGCAGAAGTCTCAGAGACACTGGAGAGGAAGAAATAGTAACTAAAGTAGCAAAACCATTTCTTTCTTTGCCCTCTTTCTGTGAATGCTAAGAGACCCTGGGTTAGGCTCTTTCTCAAAACATCTCAGGAAGCTATAATGGGGGAATGTGCAGACTGTGCTGTGTCTGTTGTAAACTGTCAGCTGCTGTAAGTGTGGTACATTGATGATACGGGTATAACTGTGTGGATAAAGCAAATGGGAATTGTAGGTGGCAGTATCAAAATTGCTATACCTGCAAATTTGCTGCTAAATTTGTGCATGCTATGGGTTGGTGTTTCTATGCAAGGTGGTTCCTAAGCCACGTTTCCTAAAACTCAGCAAAATGAATCAAAAGCTTTCTGCAGAGGAAAGCATTTCTACACTCTATATTATTCTAAGGGGAAAAATTGTGATTTGCAAATTCAGTTGACTAGGTGTGCATTTCTAAATAAGACTGATTAGATAAAGTTCTGAGTAGAAAATTGCATTTGATGTATGTGGAATTGTCCTGCATCTTCTTCTTTATTTTTCCCCTAAGAATCTTTGATTCAATAGTGCTTTTAGTGAATCTTTGTAGACTAATGGGATCTATATCTGTTTACAGTGCAAAAGCACTTTTGAACTATATGGGCAATGGCTTATTTTGTAGTCAAATTAATGCTTTGGGGGAAGTTGGTTTTAAAAAGGTGTTGTAGTTTCATCCTGTTGCTGTGATAAAATACGCTTACTTACTAAAAAACTACTTAGGGAGGTAAAGTTCTTTCAGCTTACAAGTTGCAATCTATTCTTGAGGAAATTCAAGGCTAGAATGAGCTCAAGCAGGAAGATAAAGAGCAATGGTCCTTTCTGGCTCATGGAAAGGATCGTTGAAAGCTAGCTTTCTTATACACAGGTCACAGCAACCTGCCTAGGGATGATGTTACCCACCGTGTTCTTCGTTCTCTTCATTAAACCATCAATGATAAAGACAATGTCCCCACATGCCAGTAGGACAATATTTATCTGACAATTCCTCAGTCGACCATTTTAGCTCAGATGGTTATAATCTGTATCGAGTTGACAGAGTATATCATAAAGCTAACTAGAACTCAAGACATTGAAGCTTTGACCACTTTATGAATTATTTCATGCTGGAACTAAAAGTCATTGAAAATCACATCATTTAATAACTAACCAGTTAATGTTTTGTCTCTGTCTCTCTGTCTCTGTCTCCTCTGTCTCTGTGTCTCTCTCTGTTTCTCTCTCCATATATGTGTGTTTGTGTATGTGTATGTGTGTGTGTGTGTGTGTTTAACTAATAGAAACAAGTTTCCAAGGCTATGTAGAATCTAGTTTTCTATATATTCATATTGCTCTAAACAGAAGAACCAGGAGAGAATACACACACACACACACACACACACACAAGAGAGAGAGAGAGAGAGAGAGAGAGAGAAATTTGCATATATACACAAATGTGTATATGAGTCTGCACACTACACACATGTGGGATATATGTATGTATGTATGTATGAATGTATGTATGTATGTATGTATGTATGCATGTATATATCCCACTACCCCACTACAAGGAAGCTTATTTTTGACAGGCTTTCATCTGAGTTTGGAAGTGACAATGTTGAATGACAGCAGCAGCAACAATAGTACAGAGTAAATTTCTGGATCAGAACTCTGGTGGGTGTGATATAAGAGACTCTTCTGGAGCACACTCTGTAGCTCCAATGGCATCAGTGGGGTACCACGTTAAGAACTGGTGAGAAGAGGCAATGAGAACTAACTATAGACTCTCCCATGTGAGAACCACTTCAACATGATAGGTGCTAATAGCAATTTTTCTACTCTTACCCAGAGCCAAATATATCCATGACCTTGTCTATTTTGCATGGCATGCCAGAGGTTAGTTTCCTTCCTTCCTAGTAGATGAGCTTCTCTTGGAGGTCTATGACTGACATCTGACACTGATAGTTAGTATTCTGGGTAAGGATGTCTTTTTGCATATTGTAATGTTGTTATTACTGGCGTTCATGAGAAAAATTTTAGTGATCACTTGAAAGTACCCCAGGAAAGCTAGAAAGACACTGCAAAGATTCAAATGGCTTCTAGTCCTGGTTGTCCACAAACATCATTTACCCATTATGCTACGAGACAAGATCATACTTAAACAACCCCAGTTGAGGGAATTTTTGATATCAAACTTTAGTGGGAAGAGAGGAAAGAGAATTTATGTCAATATCCAATTTAATGATGATAAAATATTTTATCAAGTTGTGATTAAATATATCACACTGTTAGCAACAGCAAAACAGTTGCTCTAAAACTAATCTTCCTGCTATAAACAACTATTATAATAAAATAATATAATATATATCAATAGTAACCCATAACAATAATAAACAATGATATAATAACAATTATTATTATAAATACAGTGCATCTATAAAATCGCTACCTGATTGTAGACATACTTTTATGTAGCTGGAACAGGATATACAGCTTTTTGGTTATTGGTACAAAATAATTCAAAGGTAAATGATAACTGTAATGCAAAAAGGAAAGAATAGGAAAAGAATAAGGTTTTTAGTAAGAAATAGGAGAATGTGAGTATTTGCATATAGAAAAAAATGAGCCTAAGATGAACAAAAGATTCTAGCTAGGAGACAAGGAAATACTGCTTTCAATTGTCCACCACCGGAATATTCAATAGACCCTACTGGATAACTCCAAATCAATGACCTATAATTTTACACCCTAGTCAATAACTCCAAATCAGTGACCACATTGATGGCTCTTGTTAATCCCAGTGGGACACAAAATACCACAAAAGTTGTAGATCTTTAAATAAGATTTATAGGTGAACAAATCAATAATAATGAAAGATAGATAAGAAATAATGGGAAGAGAAAGTAATCATACTAAACTATCTATTAAATAGTCAAATAATTAATTAATAAAAAATAAAAAACTCTTTCAATAGGCAATATTTCCTAGAGCAGAAAAACTAAACATAAAATGAAATAGTCATTAAGATCCTCTGTTTTAAACGATTCTAGTGGAAAAAAATAAATGATAAACTGGAAATATATATGACTAGGTATACAATATGTAAAGACCCCTAGATTCTAGAATGGAAGAGGACAAAAGTAGCTTATTCAGTAAATTCTGAAAACATACATACAATAACATTATTTAGACTCAACAGGTTTTACACACACACACAAACACACACACACACAAGAGAGAGAGAGAGAGAGAGAGAGAGAGAGAGAGGAGAGAGAGAATAACAGGTAGAAAAAAAAAGAGGCCATGAATTTGAAATAAGTCACGGAGAAATTTATGGTAGGAATTGAACAAAGAAAAGGAATAAGAGAAATGTGATATAGTTATAATTTCAATAAAAAATAAAATAATTCATAAGCATAAACATTGCAAAACAACAACACGATTTTGTTTTCATTATTCATTAAGAACTTTAAAAGCAAGGCCCGCATACCAGAATGGTTGATGTTAAAGATTTTTTCCACACTAGCAATGGGGTGCAAATTATGAGCTGTGGGAATTTGTCTTCTCTAGCTACTTCCTGCTTCTAGGTACTTTTGGTTTCTCCATGTGTCCAACTCTCATGAGCCCCTTCTGGATCATTTCCCAGAGTGATATTTCTGATTAGCATCCCTGAGGTGGGAGGAAATACTTTCATTAAAAACTCACTTCTATATTGCTTACCACATACCCTAAAATAGGATCCCAAGAACCAGGTACTATTTATAATATCCAGCATCCCCTAAGCCTCTGCTTTCCTTTTGGACTCTAGCAACATCATAAAACAGCACCAGTATAGAGGTCATGCTGCTTCCTCTACTGAAATGATAAAATTATTTTCCCTGAACCAAGAATCCCATGCCTTCTTCCTGCATACATAAAACATTAATAGACAAATTTATTAGCTTCTAAGTAGGTTAAAATTCCAGACACTGACAACTGCTTTGAGAAGGTTTAACCTTTTCTAATGTAGTTGAATTTATACATGCCTCATGAAGAAATCCCATTGCTATACATCTATATAAGAGTAATGAAAATATAAATCAACAAAACTATATGAGAATTTGATAGGAATTTACACATTATAGCCAAGATTAGGCTTATTTAAACAATGAGTTACTGCTTATCAGTTTAAGAAGTCAAACCATTGATTCCATGTAGATGAATCTCAAAAATATGCTGGGAGAGACACCCGACACAAACACAGAGCCTCCTCTTCCTCTTCTTTGAAGTTCTACAGATTAGAATGAACTCACAGTGACACTTTTTTTTTTCATTTGTGGGGAAGGAATTTATGTGTTTTGCCTTAAGGATGTTACACTTGAAGTGTATCTTGAACTTTGTGAGCGCTAAAAATATTCAGTTACTTAAATACTAATTTGTGAAAGAGCAATATTTAAACAGAGTGATCTGAAATGGGCAGAAGAGGAAACATAAATGATCACTGATGTCAACACATCCCATAAACTTTCTTTATTTCCTAAACTTTTATCCTTTTCTTGTACATTACACTCACACAGCTTCCTTCTCCTTCAGATCTATTCCTCTTCTGTTTCCCTTCAAAAAATAAAACAATAAAAAGCATGCCTCCCACTACCTAACATGGCTTAACAAGATACAGTAAGACTGTGCACAAACCCTCATATCTAGGCTGGATGAGATAACCCAGTAAGAGGGAAAGGGTTCCAAGAACAGACAATGTTAAATATGGAGGCTATATGCAATAGATCCTGCAGTTATGAGGGAACATGATCTAAGGATGGTATCTATACAAACATGTATATCAGTAATTTCATGAAAGTTTGTGTACATGCATTGCTTTGATGACAACATAACACAAAGAATGATTGAGTCTTGAAATCATTACTATACACATCAGCCACACTAAAGAGATTCAGAAACTTTATACATTTATTCATTTATATATATACATATATATATGTATATATATATGTAAAATTATAATAAAAAAATAAGAGGCCATCAGTTTGAGGAGTGGAGCAGAGGTGATATCGGAGACTTTGAAGGGCAAAGACATGGGAGGGATTGGATGGAGGAAAGGGAAGGGGTAGAAATGATGTAATTATATTTTAATTAAAAGTTTTAATAAAAAGAAAAAATGCAAAATAAAAAAGGTTTAAGGGTCACTAAGGCTAAAGAAGTGAAAATGGGAAAGAGAACACTTTGTGAAGTTCATTATAAACAGTCAGTAGACAACAGAGACATAGATCACATGGTGAGTGTAATTTAGGATGGTTTTAATGTTTATTATTTTCTTAACTATGTGTTTACTGAAACTGATAGAAATCATGTAGTAAAGAAATTCAAGCTTAGATTTATTCTACACCTAAATAGAGGTAGGCATATTTTTCCTCCCTTAGTAATCCTTCTTCAATCCCTGCCTTCATCTCTCTGTTCCTTCTTCTCCCTCCCCCTCCTCTATCCCTTCTGGCCTTCCTCCATTCCTTTTAATTTTCTGAGGAAAGAAACTAATACTATCTATTAGTAACTATGGAATGGGAGCTGAAAAACCAGTTGGACACTGCATTCGGGTCTGCAAATATGATTACCTGTTTGTGTCAAATTTTCCTGGGTTTTTCTACACCGTTGAGTATCCCCCAAATCTCAATGGATCTAGACAATAATGTATTTCTCACTCCTGCGGCCTTGCAGCTGGGAGTTGGCTGGGATTTCTCCTTGTGCCTTTTCTCTCTGGCATCCAGATCGAACGTGCATTTTCTATTTGAAACATGTGGTTTTCTGGCAAAAATGGAAACTTGTGGTAGCCAAACTCTGCAGGGGCTCTTCAAGCTCTTATTCAGACATGCAGAAGTCTTCTGGTCTGAAAGGTGAAAATTCTCTAAGAAATCCACTAATATTAGAGGTTTATACCCAGAGGAAAACAATGCCATGCTCAAAGCACAAATTGAATCTCTTCTTTAAAAAAAGAGAAAAATACTGGCAACATGTACAGCTGTGGGAGGGAGTAAGGTAGCAGCAAATGTTAGACTGTAAGGAGCCATCCTCCGGGGAGGTGATATTAAGTGGCAGCAGCAGTTGTTAATTTCACAGGCATGGCTGAAGGAGACACTGCCCCATTATGACAAAGAGAAGAGAGCTAATGAAGAAATGGGTGTTTAGATGAGGAATCTTCCATCTTTCCTTCAGATAAAAAGGTATACAAATTGTTTACAAGAGTAATTAGAAGGAAAGATGAATGTAGGTGGATCCTTGGGTCATGACTGCCAAGGACAGGGAATTGGGGATTCTATATGGGATTGCACAACATACCCACTGTGAAGGCTGGGCAGGACTTCAACTGGAAACACCCTGTAAACACTGGTAAAAAGCTTAAACTTGATCCATGGAGGTGTAGGAAGGTGATGAGTAATTTGAAAAGTGATGTCATGATGGTAGCTTCATTGGAGAAAAGGAAATCTCCAGAACTGATAAAAAGAGATGGGAAATACTAAAACATGACAATTACATTAATGTCTTAGTACAATGGCAGCAGTATTCTTAAATAATAGGGTAGTCACAATTAAGTAGAATATATGTGAGTGAAGGATTTTATCAACAGGAATTAGCAGGTGTTTGTGGCTTAAAATTGAGACTGCCTAAGAAGTAGATAATACCTATGTAATTCTTGGTTTGTTTGGTTTTTTGTTTGTTTGTTTTTGTTTGTTTTTTAAGACTAGAGGACAAATGATTGAGAAAACTAGAGAAAGAAGGGTGAAGCAAGGCTTTGAGACTCTCTGAAGAGGACAGTTTTGATTCTGAAATGTGAACAACCTGCTAAGTAAGTATAAAATGAAAGTAGATACAGATTTAAGTCTTGAGAAATACAGGCTGCACAGAACAGCTTAGGCTGCCTGACAATATAACAAGCCACTGGAAGGCTAAAAGTTGGGAAGTGACTTTTACTTTACAAAGATTATTTCAGAAAGTGGTGTTAATAGGAAGCAAGACAAATGGATGAGAGGTGGTTCCTTCCTCAGTAGACAAAGTGAGGAATGGCCTGATTAGAACCCTGCAATGTGGACCTTAGAATGACAGTGCTGGAAAATTAGTTAACAGCTTCAAGGAAGATCTGAGGATTCTGCAAGGGAGGCTTCATTGTTCAGGAGACTAGACTTAAAAGAGAAAGAGGAAAGCTTGTCTTCTTAGTGCAGTAGTTATATAGATTCACCATCAGAATAAGAATGCAGAAGGAACTGTAGGTCAATGAAAAGATATGAAGGATAGAATCTTTTTTTTTTCTCTTTGATGTAAAACCATAAAGGCTAAAAGCTCGTAACTAGCCCAGCCATAAGTCGTAGTAGGAGAACCTACTGCCACTACTGTGCTGAATGGACATGGAATTAAACTGACTCCTGATGACTTATCATATACTGGACTGCTATAAATGACACAGTCAATCCTCAACTATGCAAAGACTCCTGGCCACCTGACATGAACAAGAAATAATTAATTATATTTATGCACTAAGAATTGATTTAAAATATGACAACAAAATTAAGATTACCTTAATATTTCAAAGGAAGAAATTTAATATGTTTACTCTTTTTTAGAGTATCTACATGAAAAAGACACTGAAGTTGTTCTGCTTTGGTTCTTAATACTGACCATATTTGTATGTGTGGTGTTTTATTCTTTTCTCTAGTCAGATGACCATGCTTAATTTTAGATGCAAGTTATAAACACATATGAAACAACCTAAGGACATAAAGTTAGTCAAAATCAATTTATTTTCACAAATGTTAGAAATTGTGCAAAGTATCCAATCTTCAAAAAATTGTTCTAGAACAACTTACAAACATGGCGATTGTTCCAACAAAGCATCACTTGATGAGCAAAGGAGGAGAAAGAAATATTTCACAGAGGCATTTCAAGCTTCCTGGTTGAATGACCCCAGAATCGGAACAAGATTCTTGGACCACTAAAAAGATGAATACAATATACTTTGTAAGAGGCATTAACAATTTATTAAAATTTCTGAACTGATCTCTGCTTAATAACATCAACTAGTAGCAACTGTATTTGATTTCATTTTAATATTCTAGACTGAAGGCTCAGACTCCTAAGAAGAAGTAGCTGATACAAAATTGTGCATGTCAGTCACTGGCAATTATACGAAGTAGCCAGATTGTAGATGTGATATAATAAATGTTTAACGATGTCAAACGATATTCGCACAAGCTGATAAAATATGCTTGTATATATCTTTGAATACTAAAAATGAAATGGCAAGTCTTCTTACTTTTAGAATAATTTATAAAATACTCCGATCTTATATTTAAAGAGCAGGTCATAACTTAAAGAAAACTAATGAAGTTTTATTTTGGAATCTTTTTAATTACTAAACTAAGGAATAGATGGGGCATGGGAATTCAGAAAAGTCAGAAATTGCAGGATATTCCAATTCCTTGTAAAACCACCCATATATATTTGCTTTTGTAGAATTTCGTTTTATTAAGTGTCACTTTTCATCTGGGGATTAAAGTCACCCAGCCTTTGGTACTCAGTAAGATTAAAAATAAAATTTTGAATGAGTTTTGATTTTCTTGTTTGTTTTCTTCCCCTGTGCCTTTCCTAGGTAGGAAAACTAAGGTACCTACTACACAAGATTCAGACAACTTTTACAACCTGCAAACTCATGTCAAACCTCAGTCTCCTTTGTACTCCAGGTGGCTGGTACTAGATTGTCATTTGCTTCCCTTTAATCAATTCTCAAAGTATGTCTGGTTCACCAGTGACTGCAAACATCACTTCCCTATTCTTAGTATAGGGACAGTGCAATCACTATTTCCATGGAGAAGAAAATTTAAATATCTTTAACATTCTTACAGACATAGCATTTGCTTTAGAACACAAACAGCCATTGCTATTATAAACTAGAAATACAAGAGCCAAATTATAACATGTCTGCTTTCTGACTCACCCTCCATAAGATCTTCTCTTGGGTGACCCTGTTTCCATTACAGTTCAATATATTCCATTGTGATGTAATTGCTTCACATCTTGAAACTTCATAAAAATATTTTTGCCATTCTATATCTTGAAACTTTATAAAAGTATTTTTGCCATTCTACATTGGCTGAATTTTGCATGTTTTACAAAGGCCTTCCTTTACATATTATTTCTAGGAATAATTTTTTATTTTTGAGTTGAAAAAAAAAATCACTTCATACATTTTTCTTTTTCCTTCTTCCAGATTCTATAAGTAGTGCACATTCATGCATAAACTCTACACTGTTTCCTCTTATTGGAGTCATCGTTGTCTATGAGGCTTCATATAATCATTCACATAGGAATGGTTTTATTTTTCTCTTTGCTCTATATTGTGTCAATATTTAGGCCTTATTTGTATATATCATAATTATCTGAGATCTGCCAAACATTAGTTCCTGGATTCCAGCAAAATGGTAATGATTTAATTGGTCTTATGTGTTTTGATTATAAATTTACTGTTTAGCTTCAAATACCCAACTAGATTGTCCTCCCTTGAATCAATGAGATATCTGAGAACTACTAATAGAAATGCCTATCAATTTAGTAACTTTATATCCGTGCTGACATTGACTTGGCCAGTGATAATCAGTGCTCAATGAATGGAAGAGGTAATTTGGAAGAAAAACAGTTGATATGTGGTAAAGAGATTTATCAAAGGCACTGTTTACAGAAAAGAAAAATAACCTGTTTATTCTCTGTTTCTTATACTGTCTCCATACAATAAATCCCACATTATATACACTAACAGTTACCCTTATGTCTTCTCTCAGCTTACTTCTCACATACACTTACTTCTCTGGATGGTCTTTTACATTGTTTTTTCTGTAGCATTTTCTTCTCATCCTAGTGCAGACACTTCACCATAGATTTCCACATAGATCTGCATCAACAGGTTATATGGCCACACCATTCAAATGTTCAAATGTCTCACACTACAAACATCAGATAGTCCTTGTACAAGGAAAAATACTAGTTCACATCAAGGAAGAACTTTCCAAATCATGTAAAGTTCTCTTCCTTTACCTTATTAAGCCCTTCACCAAACTTCTAAGGTTCTTTACCACGGTATTTCAGTTTCATTAATGACCTCATGCACACACTTCCACTTATCTAAAAGCACTTATTCCTTTTTACTTTGGACTTTATTACTAGCCTGAACCACAGAAACATTATCCTCACTTGCCCATAAGTGGTCAACCTATTCCCAGGTAATATCATATACATTATTAAGAATATACCCTTGTGTACATAATGTTCTACATCTATAAAATGTATAAGACAATTTCATGGCTTCTCCATTCATGATCAAATATGTCTCCAACTTTTAATTTTCTAAAACAAGGGTCTTAAATATGTAATGTTTATGAACTATTTCCTCTGTTTTTCTCCCATGTGCAGATTAAGGAGTTGTATTTATTACCATGTTAAAATCGATATTCAGTCTTCTTTGAAGTATATCTTCTAATATCTGCATAGATGATCCTCATCTATCCTTCAAAAATTACTGCCATTGTGAAACACTTTACAGGAAAAACATTCTACCAGTTATTAGAACACATTATTACCTGGCTCATATTAAATTTCCAAAAGGTAATTAATGGTGATGGAATGTATAGAAACAAAAGTAAGCCCTGTCATTTTGACACTTAGTGTATAGGAAACCATTAAGACATAGCTAGAAAGTTAGCTAATTTTGTCAATGTATTTTATGCAAGATAAATGTGTTTATTGAGTTATTTCTGATATAGATAGTTCTCTAACACAGAAAAAACTAATCACACTACAAAAAGGCATAATTAAAATATCTAGGGCTAAGCAGTTTAGGCTTACACCTTTCATGTTCATTGTTTCTCAGTTTGTGTTTCTCAGACCTTTCTTTCTTTGTGCTTTCTTTTGCTTTATTTATATAAACAACATCGGCTAATTTTGCCCAGGATAGTCAAAGCAGCTCTTTCTAACCTAAAACTTTTTGCTCTAGGAAATACTTTATTCAATTACAGGGTCTGAAATGACCTAATGAACCAACTAATATATTGTTTTTCCTAGCCACAATAATTTTCTTTGAAACTATACATGTGACCTAAATTATCCAATCAAAAATTTCTTGCAAATAAGATATGCTGACACACACGGGCTGCCATTTGAATGATGAATATGGTGCCTGCATAAATGTCTGCTCTGTCTGTCTGTCTATATTGTCTGAAGATTCAAAGAAATTAGGAAAGACTTATTTTTGCCATCACAAACGTAACATTTTAGTGTGAATATTCTTCAAATGAGTATTTATCCTGTTGGGTGGAGAGGAATATGTGACAAATGATTACTTTCAATTAAGTATGGACAAAAATGATGATATTTATACATTAACACTGTAAAAATGTTATGCTTCTACTAACCTAGGCTTTTCATTATCTAAAAGCTATGTTTTTGCCTATTAGGTCATACCATGCAAATGTTTCACACACTTCAAATATCAGCTATTCAAAATTTATTCATTCATACACCAAATATTTTTGAGGGTCAGATTCTTGTTCAAGCCTGCACATCAGGGAAGAATGCTGCAACCTATGTCAAGTTCTCCTTACTAGCTCATCTTGGGATACAGGAGTTTAGTCTGTAACACAGGCTTTTTCATTCTCTTTTATTCTGGAATGAAGAAAAATCTTTTATGTCTTAAAGGATTATGTATAACTTAAGACAATATAATTTTTATCTTTTCAATAGAACATATTCTCATATTGATATCTAAGAGAAAAATCAGTAAATAACTTTTTTTCCATTTTAAGATAAAGGGAAAGAAAACTGGAGTGGAAAAAAACAGGCATGGAAAATGCACCTTCATCTTCTAGGAATCATTGCAGAAACCATTCCTAGAAAATTTTAATTACTTACAGTAAAGTCACACTTGATATAGAAACTGGGCATGTATTTCTACATAATCATTGTTTTCTGTATATGTTACTGATTGTTTAAATGTAATCAATTTAAAATAAGTTTCACTTTGTCACTTAATTGCATTTGTTCTTTGGCACTTTCATTCACATATATACTTTCTTTTTTTATTGGATATTTTATTTATTTACATTTCAGATGTCATCCTCTTTACCCACCCCACCCTACCCCTGAAACCCCTTATTCCATCCCCCTCCTTCTTTTTACTTTTATACCATTTTAATTACATGCAAGTATTAAGGTCAGTTCTAGGTTGAGGAACTAGCAATACAATAGATGCAAATAGTCGAGGAACAAGCAAGAAATAAACACAAATAGTCAAAGAACAAGCAAGGCAGGCAATAGACAAAGTCTCATAAACACTCCCATGATCTCAGTTTCTATAGGCTTATCAGGATGACGAAATATCTGAGCCAGTTTCCCTGTCCTAGCCCAAAGTCATTTTCATGCCTGAAGTCTACTTCTTTGTTCTTTCTAAGGAGTTAGTAGAATTGCCTTGGCCAAGTTCTCCTGTTGTTATCAGTATTGCCCATTCTTGGCTTCAGTAATTTGTTTTCTGTGATAGTGTGTTATTGGGTTCTGATAGTGCATTGTGAACAAGCAAATATATTTATTGTTCTTGTTATTTCACGAGCCACTGTTGCTACATAAGTTTTTCCTATAAAATATTTTGCAGGTTTACTTTATATAAATTTCCTTTTCTTTCATGAGCCACATTCTTTTTTCATATTAACGTTGCTTCCTGTAAATGTTATTGTAAATGTTTCCTAGTCCTACTTAATAAGACTGTCACTAGGAATTTTTGTTTCGGGTATCTGAAGGATGCTACTGAGGACAGCCCTCATTTTAATGAGAGGCAGCACTCAATTGCATTAAAAACCCTTCATCTGAAATACATCTTCACAATGTTATAAACTATGCTGGGTAAATGAGTGACCCAATTTGTTAGTAACTTGAACTTCAAATTTAACCTCATAACTGATGTATTATTATGGCTGAGTCATTTTTGTCAACCAGTTTTTGGAGCATCTGCAATGTGAAAATACAGGTTCAGCTTCCCTGACAAGTAGTTAGATGTCATAATCTAATATTTAAACATACCTCATGAGTTGAAAATTAGATAGTAAAATTCAGGTAACCAAAAAGTTAAGAATATATCCCAATGGATATGAAAATGAGAACATTGAATAAAGATTATAATTGTGTGTACTATGTAATTTAAGTCCACCAATAATCATTGTGGGAAACTTTGACTCATGGCAGGTTGGCAGTTCAATTCAGTAGTGGAATGTATATTCAGTAAATACAAATTACTGGGTTCAATTCTCTGCAACACACACACACACACACACACACACACATACACACAAAAAAAAACCCTAACACATATTGTTCTGTTTTTTTTTTTTTTTTTTTTTTTTTTACAAAATGTTACCTAAATGTTTCATAATTTTGTTCAGCAATAAATATCTGCCTAAATATTTTATAACTCTTTGTATTCATGGAATTAATGACTGGTGCTATTTTTTTTGACACATTCAAATTCTTTGTCAATACCAAAAGTGACAATCTGTCAGCCAATCAGAGAACAAGAATAATGCAAGAAAATATCTTCTGTGTATTTAGACAGTGTCGAAATATGAAATATAGTAGCTACAAATAACTGATTTGCATATTTTTAATTCAAAATATGTATAGTTTCCTGAATAAACTAACAAAATTTTAATAAAAAAATATTGACTGTTTACTGTAGCTAAGAAAAAAGTAATCCTCTAAAGTATGAATTTACAGCTGTCAATATAGACTTCTAATTAAGGCAGGTAAGTGTATCAATCAATAATTGTAATAGCCACTTATATATCAATCACAATTAATTCTGAGCATTTGGCTTTGTGATACTAGTTCTTTGTCACAAAAATACAGTAAGAGCAGCCAGATCAAAAATCCCTTCCATTCTAAATAGCTGTCATTTTCTTCTAGCGGGAGTCCTCTGCCCTTGAAAACAAGTATATCTTGTCTTTAATAATGGTTACTTCCCTGGAAAACATTTGCCCAGTCACAAAATAATTTTTTTTCAATTATAACATACTTTCCCCAAACAATTCATATGTGTTAGAAAAGAAATAGCTTTTGGAGTAGATAAGTATTATACCCTCTTCTAGTTATTCCTCAATATTAAATAATTTCATATAAATGACAAGTAGTTTCCCATACTTTGGTGGGGAGACTGAGCTATGGCTTCAAGCACTACTCTGCCCTGTGTTAGACCATATACCAGTTTTTTTTCTCCAGCATGCTACGAGTATGATTAGTGTTTTTCTCTCTGTCTTTCTATATAACCAAGTGTAAGCACACAGCAAGACTTGTAATCAATAACCTAGCTGCATCCAATGCAAATGCCACAGGTTAGCTTGTCCCTAACTCTTCAGGCTGTGTCTGGCATGAAACAGATTTTTTGAGTTGCTACAAGAAACAGATCTCAAAAAATGATCATTGTTCTAAACTATGAGCATTTTAGATGAATTTGGGACTACAATACTCTGGTGATATTTGATAGAAGAACAATTTAGAGTCTCCTCACATTCTCTCTCTCCCTGCTTTAAGTAGCCTCTCTTTCCTGTTCTGTTCTCTTCTGACTTAGTTGTCAAAACTTGCTCGGATTCATCACTTTGTCTACACTTCAATAAGAGGTCATTTTCAAACATGGCTGCTTTCTTCTACAAACTAAATTTACCTACAGTGTTTTTTATTAAAAGTGTGTACTAAGGATTTGACAGTATTCCAGTCAGTGAAATTAAAGATATATGGTATGTCTGCATTCTATCCAGATCACACAGACCCTGGTCTTTAGATATGATACCCTGCCAGAGCAGCCATGTTCCTAGAATAAAATTTCTCTACACTTTGGGTCACAGTTGATTAGTGCTTCTATTATTTATAACCAAAGAACATTCCAACAGTTTTAGTTATATTTTTACAGCTGTAATAAAATACTATGACCAAAACAATTTAGAGAAGAAAGGATTTATTTCAGTTTAAACGTTCTGATCCCAATCTGTCATGGAGAAAAGTAGGTCAACAACTCAAGGTAGTAACCTGGGAGCAGGAACTGAAGCAGAAACCACAGAAGCGTGCTACAAACTAGCTTTCTACATATGGCTTGCCCAATATTTTTTCTTATAGTACTCAAGACTGCCAGCCAAGTGACCAGCCAAGCCCTGCTCACAATGAGTAGACACTCTCTAAGCAATCTAGAAAATTCCCATTAGGTTTTCCACAGGCCATTCTGGTAGAAGCATTTTCTAAAACGAGGTTTCCCTTTTCCAAACCACTCTAGCTTGTGTAGAGCTGACATAAAACTAGCCAACCAAATTTACTCCTTGACAACTAGACACACAAACATATCACTATGTAACTAGAAACTTTCCTTTCCTGTTTGTCCATAAAATGTCATATTAATATCAATATCACAATATAAAGCATTCCAACTTTTAAAAGCTCCACAGTCTTTAAAAGTCAAGACACTATAAAAATTTAATCTTTTTAAAACATCCAAACAGTTTATTTCCAATTACAAAACTGAAGTAATAATCCATCACTGAAATATGTCAGGACCAAAACTCAAGGTGGAAACCTGGAAGCAGGAGATGAAATAGAAGCCTTGGGATAACATTACTTATGGGCTTGCTTGGATGCACCTTGTTCACCTGTTTTCTTTTATACCTCAAGCCCATCAAACCAGAGACAGCAAAGCCACAATGAGATGAGCCCTTAACATCAATTATTAATCAAGAAAATGTCCCTAAATACTTGCTTGCCAGCTGGCCAGTGGAGGGCAAATTCTCTGTTGAAGTTCTGTCTTCTAAAATGACTCTATGTTGTTTCAAGTAGATATAAAATCAGCAACATGAACTGCTATAGACATCAAGCCCACAAATGGCCTTATTTCCCTTATGTGATACTTTCAGTGAGCTTCATCCATACTGTAATTCTGGTATCTCATATTTTCAAAAACCTAATATATCATTATGTTTCCTCTTTGGTAGGTGAGTGTAAATACCCAAGGGCTATAAGGAAAAGATTGCCTCACCTGGAACTCTGATTTACTCTCATTGCATTCAAACCTTTGGATTTGTTCAAGCCTATATTTTCTTTCAAAGAAATCTGTAAGCTTATATTTTTTTCCAAAACCTAATTTAATAAATGTACTTAAATGTTTTAACCTCCCTTCTACCATGCTACTCAACAGACAATGTCAAGGAAAGGTTAATAAGGCAAAGGAGGATAGAGACCTGTTTAGAAATATTTCTTTGTGCCTAATTCTATCAGTATTAGCAAAGTATCAGCAGTTCAGTTCACATGAATCAGCACTGCAACTTGATTCACTTGAAAACACCATTTTCAAATCGGCAACAGCAGTTCGATCCAGAGGAAACCTCAAAGCTCTGAGAATCCTCCCGAGTTCTGGAAAGTGGAAAGGACCCACCAGAGTGCCACTTTGGTGCATTTCTCTCTACTAAGTCATGACAAATAATGATCAGCAAAGAGTAGCAAGACAAGCAAATATCACACAGCATTTTCAGTGAAGACCAGCACCAGCAAAGCCCAATGAGACCAGCAAAGAGTGGCAAGGCAAACCAATGCTGCACAGTATCATACACTGTCTGTTTGGTTATACTTATAGTCTTTCCAAACATCATGTGTTCTCTCACTTGTCTACTCTAGCAAAGCATCACATGTCATTTTTCCAGGCAGTTTCCAGAAAAAATACCACGTCTCTTCTCAACAAAACATCCTCCCACATGTCTACTTCAGCAAAAACATCCTCTTATAAGACAGTTTACAGAAAAACATTAAATAACACAATTGAGTCTCTAAAGAAACCAAAAATTTCCACTTCAAAAGTCTGTTTCTATCTCTCATGAACACATTGAAAGTTGGTTCATTAATTCACTGTTAATCTAAAAATATTTCCAAACAACTTTTTTCTACTGTCTTTCTGTCTTGTCTAATAACCAAAATCTAAGTCCTCATCTTATGAAAATATGTATGTATATGCATATATAATATCATTAATTATATTATATAATATATAATTAATATCTTTGTTGCCAAATGCCATCACCACTGGTAATATTATTATGGAAAATAAAAATATAACAAATAATGTAAATTTTTCTAGGACTGTGAATGTGTGTGTGTTTGAGAGAGAAAGATAGACGGAGACAGACAAAGAGAGACAGAGACAGAGAGACAGACATGTGTCTGCACCCATATACCTTGACACATAGAAGACATTTTTGAGCATTAATTGTCCATTGCCTTCCACCTTGTATTATGACAAAATCCTCTTGGTTTTTGCTCCATGCCTGGCTAGCTCACTTGCAAGCTTAAGTCAGCTCCCTGTCTCTGCTTCCTATCTTCTGGTTAGAACATTGTAAGATGACAGGCTACTTTGTCTGGATTTTATACAGGTACTTAGGATCCAAAATTCAGGTTGTCTGGTTTGTGTGACAGTCATATTACACACTGAGCCATTTTCCTGGCTCCTTTTTGAGGTTTCCAGACTGTCTTTAAAAAAAAAAAAAAAAAAAAGGAAAGTACTTGACTAGAAACTTACAGGTAAATAGTAAGAGACTTAGGTCACTGCAACTCTTCTGAACACATCTCATAAAGCACTGGTTAGGAAAACTGAAATTCCATCCCTCTCTACCACCAAGTCTCTTGATTGTGAACAATAATTCATCTGAATATGGTCAGGTTTTTCAAAGTAAAACATCATATTAACTTTGTGGAAATTCAATAAAATTGTTTTAGAAATTACTGGCTTTGTAAATGGATATGTGGCTCAGCTATTAATATGTATTTGGTCATTTGTACTGTGTGTGTGGTGTGTGTGTTGTGTGTGTGTGTGTGGTGTAAGAATATTAATCAAAGGAAAAAGGCTAGCAACATGGAAGTGGGGCCATCAGAGAGGTTTAAGAAAGGACAACTGAAAGGTTCTGGAGGAAGAAAAGATGGAGGGATAGTATAATTATATTAAAGAGATTTTTCTACTTTCCCAATAGACTTGAGTTCTAGTCTCACCATACACATTGAGCAAGCTCACAACTGCCTATAACTTGAGCTCTTCTGGCCTTTGTGGAATCGCATACACATACTCAGAGAAAGAGACACCCAGAAACACAGACACAAAGAACACAAATAAGTAAATTTATAATTATAATTGATAATTAATAATTAGACCTAAGAAAGTATACAGGTTGTGACCTATCTACTAGGTCAAAGTAGAGTTAGGAAAATGTACTTTAACCTAACTCTCATGGGGTTATGGTATATGTGTGTTGACACACTGGTAGAAACTGATCATTGCAGACATCTTAGTCAGGTGTCTTATATAATTAATTACAAGGTTATGCTTTAAAAAGGTAGTTAGACAAACAATCGCATTTCTTTCTTTTCTTTCTTTTCTTCCTTTTCTCCTCTTCCCTGCTCCCTCCCTTCCCCCTTCAGTCAGACCTCAGTGCCTTGTATACCAAAACAATGTACCACTTTGTACTCAGCCACACTCAAAGACACTCAGTTCTTACTTCTTAAATATAGATTATTTATAAAAGTTTAATTTGCTTTCTGGACAAATCAAAGGGAATAAAGACTGACTCATTACATAATCTAATTTTTGTATAACATTTGGTCAGGAAAAGTTGGAAAGTTAAGATGTTTTCTGTAACCTCAGTAACAAAAATTTAGCATTTTAGATGTCAAAAAGAAATAGAATGTATTATAAATAATAATAATAACAACAACAACAACAATAATAATCTCTTTTTCTAACTTGAGGGAACACTTCCAAAGATCTTCAACCTATAATCAAGAAAAGACAGTTTATAATTAAAGATTGAGGAGGTAGTTTTCTCTTATATGGTTGAATATTTGACATAGAGTTCCTTCTCCATGTAGACTTTTTTGCTTAAAATCTAGAAAATCTTGAATATATATTCTGTTCAGCATCATACTTTATGAGTGATTGCTCTTTGAATATTTTCTTCCTTTAAAAGAACAATAAGAAGAGCTGTAGGGAAAGAATAAATCCATAACTGCTTAACATTATTGTGCAATGTTAAAGAAATTTCAATGTAATTCTTCTATACAGGCTACAGATGTCAAGATCATGTTGAGCAGGACTCTGAGGATAGATTCTCTACAACTATGGTTATAAAAAAAAATCTTACATCTGGAAAAAAGCTTAGCAAATTTCTTAAGATGAGTCTGGCAGTGTCACTATTTGCTAGCTGCTAAAGGTAGCTTTTCAATTTTATATTCAGTTGTGGGAAAGGAGAAAATGATAAAGGGTCAGCAGGGACCCAACACCTAGCAAGAGTTCCAGGACCTCCCGCACCAGAAGCACATTCATATTTAATACATTACATTAAGGGCTCCCAAAGTAATATTTTCCATCCCCCAAATGGCTCTATTTCCCATATGTAGACAAATTAATGAAGGTAGATTCTGGAACTGTACATAAATATTCAACTAGTGTCTGTATTTATGCCCCAGCTTACCAATAACTAATGGTCAGCTGAGCTGAAATAACCATATAACTTAGACATGTAAAAGGATAGCTGATCCTGTTTATTATAGCACCTGTGACCCTCCTAGGGGAATGGCAGCCTAGTGAAATATTTTGGTGTGCTGACACAATTTTGTACTTGTTTATGAGGCTATGCCAGCATATCACTAATTTCCTGTTATAATTCTTTACTTCAAAGGCCAAGTCCACACATGGGAAAACGATTTTCTGCAAACAATCTTCTCAAAGCTCTACTGTCTCTGTCTCTTCAATTGCCTCTCTGGATATTGTCTTCACCTTTTCACTTGCTTTAAACCATCATAAGGGATTAAAATTAGCATTCAGGGGAAAGCAAATCCATGAGCTGTGCACGTTTTAAATTGCTATGTCGATTACCTGCCTCAGACTCTTCTCAGACGCATGGAAGAAAAACACTCCTTTCTGATTCATGAGCTACAAAGGACAATGGAAAGAGCTTTTGCTCCAGTGCATCTCACAAAAAGATCAAGTGAAATAACTTTGAGCTCAGGACTCCTGCATGTTTCTATCCTAAAGTATTGATGTACTGTGGACAGCCTGGAGATAACCATACCCTTTTTGTAGAGAGCATTGATAGTACCCTCCCTTGGAATAGCGATTATTGCATTTTATAAAATGTTATTAAAATGTGTAAATCCCAACTGAGATTGCTCAAAATCACAAGAACTACAGTAGAAAATGAAGTCATTTCTGTCATCATATTTATCAAAGCACAGTAGCAATTTGCACTGTTAGGACTTTCAGCTTTAATTTTTTTTTTTCTTATTTGCAGCTACAGTTTTAGCACTGATTGGTATGTGTGCTGATTTAGCAAAATACTTATGGCTTGGGATTTTGAATTTTGGAAACATTTACTTCAAGTTAAGAATTTATACTTATTTCAAAAGATAAGCAGTTTCGACTGTGGATGCTTATATTTCAAAAAGCTGGATAGAATATGCTGGATTAATGGAGCTCGCCGGTGAAGCACAGTGAAATGTGTAATGATGAGAGAGTTTCTGGCTCCCGTAACAATATCAGACAACAACATACAAAACTGGTAACTGGTACTTGCTTGAAATGGAGCAGAAGAGCACATTCAGTAACATCTGGAAGTTTTCACTCAAAGTAATTTCCAGAACTTCTTACCTGCTGAGGAATGGAAGGGCATTATTCTATTAAACAATAGCAAAGTCTCTCTGGACGTTGATGATTTTTCCATTCCACTTGTCAAATGAATTCTAGCATCTTAGAGAATAATACAGAACATAGATCCTGGCCAATGGCTTCAAAAGAACTTGAAGAAGAAAATGAACAGGCAAATAAAAATGATAATTAGAGTCTACAGGGTGTGTTTATGAACTCATAATTTGTTTGTGGTGTTTAAATATTGCAGAGGTTACTGATATGCACATCAAGTTGGGCCATATGGGATCTTGATATGCTTATTCCAAATAACTGTTATTGCTCAGCTTTACAATCAACCTTGCCATTTTTATGTATATGTAAGTTATCACACTATCTAAGCTGTCAGTATGGACCAACTGGACTGACTTTTTATGGTGTCACATTGTAAGTTTACATGTGTGTTTGCATATCTAAAGTACATCTTCCAAGCCACGCCTAACCGAACTGAAGTTTTTGTTTTATCTTATTATCTAATAAATTAATACAAGAGGCTTGTTAAATGCAAATGAGGAAGAGGGAAAAGGTGTTGCTAGAATGTAATTAGCAAGATACAAAGATACCAATTAACACCTATAGCAAAGAAAAAACAACTTTTTCCCCCATGGGGTAGCATCAAAAGTAAAACCACAGCTGGTTACACACAGAGAGTGGAGTGAAGATGAGTTTTAGTTTTCTATCAATACTGAAGTCTGGAGATTAAGTAGGAAAGGAGAAAGGAAAGCAGAAGAGGAGAGTCTGTATGCTAGCCACTAAAGGAGAAGGGATTGTCAATCTAAATGCATTCTGCTCTCCTATTTGGGACATTATACAGCTGAGGTACCCATCTCATCCCATTGGTATTTTCTGTTTTCAATCCTCCTCATTTTCATTTCCTCCAAACTGCACAGTATCGTTCACAATGTCACTTCTTGTCAATTTCATCAAACAACATCTTCTTAAATCAATGAGTGTGACAAAAGAGATTTCATTTTATCTCACAAATCTTTGTAACATTTTCAGTATAAAGAGCCGTGAACCCAAAGTGTGTTTCATTTAAGTTCTCAGAAGAAATAGTCAAGCCAGCCACATGAGTATGATTTGATCATACACATTTCATTTTAAAGGAAACTGCAGAGTACCTGAGATTTTGTTTGTCAAGTGCTCTACCACTGGAGATGCAGAGGTGGCTCTGTGGATAACAGCCCTCATTCTATAAGTATGAGGCCTGAGTTCAGACCACAATGTCTATATAAAAGCCTTGTGTGACTGTAACTCCAGCTCAAGGGAATGGAAACAGGTCGATAATAGGAGCATGCTGGAAAGCCAGCCTTTGTAAAACTGTGAGAGGCAATCTCATAGGAATAAAACCGAGAGTGATGGATCAGGACATCAGGTATCTTCCTCTGCCTTCCATATACATGCACAAAGACCTCTGTGCACATGTGCACACACACACACACACACACACACACACACACGGGTTGGGAGAGAGAGAGAGAGAGAGAGAGAGAGAGAGAGAGAAATTTCTAAAAAAAAAAAAAAAAAAAAAAAAGTTGTTAAGACCTAGCCCTGACATTTACACCTTCCAAGTCTATAATGAAGGCAGAGATAATGAACTTCACATATGAAATCTTGGTGCTCTAGTTGCTTTCAAAACAAAGCCATTGAAGTGTTAACCTAGAGTAATATTACACCATTCTTCTCATGGGTAGTAGTTCTAATATTCTATTTGAATGTAGTATAAGTATATAGAGAAATCATAAGAATGCTACATGTAACCTCTTCAAGCCCTTTCCCAAGTATGTTGACAGATGCGGCATTGCCACATTTCTTTATGTGAATGTGCATCCCAAATGCATCCTCTGAGAGCAAGCAGTTCCTCTGACTCTTCTCTCCCTCAGCCCTTCAGTGTACACACCTTAAAAACCAGGGCATTTTCTCTCTTCACCACAGTATAATTACCATTTTTGGAAATGCACCATTAACAGACAACTACATATCCAATGTATTACAAATACATTGTACATTGATCCAGTGACACCTTTTATAGCATGTATTTCATCTCCTATTGTATTTTATTGTGATATCCATTCAGTTTCTTTTAAACTGGATCTTTTTAAATGGATCATTATATTTTGTCTTTTATAGCAGTAACCTTGCTGAAGAAAATTTAACAATAAAATGTTCCTCACTTGACTTGTGTGATGCTTCCTAATGACATCATTCAGGATGTGAATCCTAAGATGTGTTTCCTTCTCAGATACCATAACAAGCCCTCAATAATATTCACCTACCCATCAGTGAATATGTTATCTTTATATCAATCTTGTCTAATTTTGTCACTGTTCTGTTTATGGAATCATTTAATAGTGGTTGTAATTTAGTTAACCTTTGGGTTAACTTTAAAAATATACTAAATGCTAGCATGGGTCAAGCTATGCCTTTTACATGTAGCAGATATTTCTATTCTTAGTGTCCATATGCTGTGAACCAATTTCTTCTAAAATGAAACATTCCATCTGGCGGGGCAGCTCACCAAGTGCAGGATACCATAAAAGCCAACCAAATAGTTCACCCTGCAAAGAAAATCTTTAAAAATCAGCAAATAGCTCTTAAAAACTCAGAAAACCCAAACCTTCAGGATGTCCCTGAAACTGAGCAGATTCACTCAGTCCCCACCCCATCCCCCATCTCTCTCCAGGCCTATGTTAGCACTGCTGAGAGAAACACTCTCACCTAGCAAGTCAAATTACCTTCAAGAGGCTCAGACCAGCCAAGCTACCTGAAAGAAATGGAGAATAGATGAGCTCCTTGAACAAAGACCTACAGGAATGCTGGGAAGAAGCAGAAGCCAAGGGAACTATCTAGAAAGGACTCTTTCCAACTTGTGGAACTGCTGCATATTGCACAGTGCACCCTAGGTTTCTAGCTCTCATGAGTTGTCACCATGTGCATGCAGCTTCTTATGAAATAACTGTCCTTGAGTTGTGTCTGCCCTCATCAGTAACCTCTCACCCATATTCCTCATTGGCTTACCAAGCTTCAAGCCAGTAATAATGCTACTTTGATTGTTTCTTTGTCCTCTATTGTGTTGAGTAGATATTTGTTCATGTGTGCCTCCAGGAACAGGATCATGCAATACCACTGGGGGGAAAATGAAAAACAACAACAACAACAAAAAACAAAAAAAAAAAAACCCAAAAAGTGTACAACCAAACTTGCACTCAAGTAAATAAACTATAAAATGCATGTCCATGAGAATGATGTCACCAAAGTCTACAGTTTTAAGAATGTGAATAATTTTTGGTCTTAATTCACTACTACATGTAACCTGTAGAAAATTAAAGTGTGTGTACAGTTTTTATAAAACAGTGTCTCCCCTTTTGCCTGGGGCAGACCCAGACCGTTATCTGGTCTGCTCCTGTGGAAACAGTGGATACTGAGACATCCTAGAGGGACCTACTCTACCCAGAGCAGAGGGTAAGACACCTTGCCCACTACCCCATGCCCCAGAGTTACAACTGGGAGCCAGGTGGGGCTTAAGGAACTAGCAGGCACCCAAACCACGCCCCTCCAAAATACCACTTCCCTTCCGCCCCGACCCTGGTCCTTTTGCCTGGGACAGACCCTTAGCTGGTCTGCTCCTGTGGAAACACCAGATCCTGAGACATCCTAGAGGGACCTACTGCACCCAGAGCAGAGGACACTATAGCTCGGGTCTGCCACCTGTGGAAATATCTGATCCTGAGACATCCTAAAAGACCTACTGCATCCAGAGCTGAGGGAGCTTAGGATCACAGGAATACAGAGTCATCTGGAACCCGAGGAGATCGACACAAGCAAGATAACTGGAAAGACAGACTTCAGTCAGACACAGTGAGCACAGGTAACACTAGAGTCAACCAGATGGTGAAAGGCAAGCGAAAGAACACAAGCAACAGAAACCAAAGTTACCTGACATCATCAGAACCCAGTTCTCCCACCATAGCAAGCCCTGGATACCCCATCACACAGGAAAAACGGGACTCAGAATTAAAATCACTTCTCATGATGATGATAGAGGATTTTAAGAAGGACATAAGTAACTGTCTTAAAGAAATACAGGAGAACACAGGTAAACATGTAGAAGCCCTTAAAGAGGAAACACAAAAATCCTTTAAAGAATTGAAAGAAAACACAGGTAAACAGGTAGAAGCCCTTAAAGAGGAAACACAAAAGTCCTTTAAAGAATTCAAGAAAACACAACCAAACAGGTGAAGGAATTGAACAAAACTGTCCAGGATCTAAAAATGGAAATAGAAACAATAAAGAAATCTCAAAGGGAGACTACTCTGGAGATAGAAAACGTAGGAAAGAGATCAGGAGTCATAGACGCAAGCATCACCAACAGAATACAAGAGATAGAAGAGAGAATCTCATGCGCAGAAGATACCATGGAAAACATTGACACAACAGACAAAGAAAATGCAAAATGCAAAGAGCTCCTAACCCAGAACATCCAGGAAATCCAAGACACAATGAGAAGACCAAACCTAAGGATAACAGGTATAGATGAGAGTGAAGATTCCCAATTTAAAGGGCCAGTAAATATCTTCAACAAAATTATAGAGGAAAATTTCCCCAACCTAAAGAACTAGACACTCATAAACATACAAGAAGCCTACAGAACACCAAACAGACTAGATCAGAAAGAAATACCTCCCGTCATGTAATAATCAAAACACCAAATGCACAAAACAAAGAAAAAATACTAAAAGCAGTAAGGGAAAAAGGTCAAGTAACATATAAAGGCAGACCTATAAGAATTACACCAGACTTTTCACAAGACACTATAAAAGCCAGAAGATCCTGGACTGATATCATACAGACCCTAAGGAAACACAAATACCAGCCCAGACTGCTATACCCAGCAAAACTCTCAATCACTATAGATGGAGAAACCAAGATATTCCATGACAAAACCAAATTCACACAATATCTTCCCACAAACCCAGCACTTCAAAGAATAATTGATGGAAAACGCCAACACATGGAAGCAAACTACAATCTAGAAAAAGCATGGAGGTAATCTTCCAACAACCCCATAAAAGATAACTACACAAACATAATTCCACCTCTAATAACAAAAATAATAGGAAACAACAATCATTTTTCCTTAATATCTCTCAAAATCAATGGACTCAATTCTCCAATAAAAACACTTAGACTATCAGACTGGATACATAAACAGGACCCAGAATTTTGCTGCATACAAGAAACGCACCGCAGTGACAAAGACAGACATTACCTCAGAATAAAAGGCTGGAAAACAATATTCCAAGCAAATGGACCCAAGAAACAAGCTGGAGTAGCCATTCTAATATCAAATAAAATCGACTTTGAACCAAAAGTAGTCAAAAAAGATAAGGAAGGACACTTCATACTCATCAAAGAAAAAATCTACCTAGAAGAACTCTCAATTCTGAACATCTACGCTCCAAATGCAAGGGCACCTACATACATAAAAGAAACTTTACTAAGATTGAAAGCACACATTGCACCTCACACAATAATAGTGGAGGATTTTAACACCCCGCTCTCTCCAGTGGACAGATCATGGAAACAGAAACTAAACAAAGACACATTGAAACTAACAGAATTTATGAACCAAATGGATTTAACAGATATCAATAGAACATTTCATCCTAAAGTAAAGGAATATACCTTCTTCTCAGCACCTCATGGTACCTTCTTCAAAATAGACCATATAATTGGTCACAAAACAGTCCTCAACAGATACAAAAAGATTGAAATAATCCCTTGCATCTTTTCAGATCACCATGGACTAAGGCTGCTCTTCAATAATGACAAAACCAAGGGAAAACCCACATGCTTGTGGAAACTGAACAATGATGACTTTGTCAAGGAAGAAATAAAGAAAGAAACTAAAGACTTCCTAGAATTTAATGAAAATGAGGAAACATCTTACTAGAACTTGTGGAACTCCATGAAAGCAGTGCTAAGTGGAAAACTCATAGCTCTAAGTGCCTACAAAAAGAAATTGGAGAGAGCACACATTAACAACTTGACAGCACACCTGAAAGCTCTAGAACAAAAAGAAGCAAATACACCCAAGAGGAGTAGGCGTCAGGAAATAATCAAACTCAGGGCTGAAATCAACCAAGTAGAAACAGAAAGAACTATACAAAATATCAACAAAACCAGGAGTTGGTTCTTTGAGAAAATCAACAAGATAGATAAACCCTTAGCCAGATTAACCAGAGGGCACAGAGACAGAATCCAAATTAATAAAATCAGATCTGAAAAGGGAGACATAACAACAGAAACTGAGGAAATTCAAAAAATCATCAGATCCTACTACACAGGCCTATACTCAACAAAACTGGAAAATTTGGATGAAATGGACAATTTTCTAGACAGATACCAGGTACCAAAGTTAAATGAGGAGCAAATAAACCATCTAAACAGTCAAATAACCCCTAAAGAAATAACAGAAGTCATTAAAAGTCTCCCCACCAAAAAAAGCCCAGGACCAGATGGTTTTAGTGGAGAATTCTATCAGACCTTCAAGGAAGACCTAATACCAATTCTCTTCAAACTATTCCACAAAATACAAACAGAAGGAACACTACCCAATTCATTCTATGAAGCTACAATCACACTCATCCCTAAACCTCACAAAGACCCAACAAAGAAAGAGAACTTCAGACCAATCTCTCTTATGAATATGATGAAAAATACTCAATAAAATTCTAGCAAACTATATATCAAGGAGCTATATATAATGGGAAGAGATCCTTGTCCATGAAGGCTGGACGTCGTGGGGGGGGATATCAAGGGTGGGAGGTGAGGTACAGGAGGTGAAGGGTCACCAACATGGAGCAGGACAGGGGAAGGATAGTAGTTCTGGAGGGAGGGGAAATGGTAAGGAGAAACATCTGAATGTAAAAATTCCAATAAAAATTCAATAAAAAAAAAAATTCTAGCAACTGAATCCAAGAACACTCAAACATCATCCATCATGATCCGTGGGATTCCGGAATGCAGGGATGGTTCATATTGGAAACCACAGTGTAATCACTTATAAACAAACTCAAAAAAAAACCATGATCATCTCACTAATGCTGAAAAGCCTTGACAAATTCAACATTCATGGTAAAAGTCTTGGAAAGATCAGGAATTCAAGGCCCATACCTAAACATAGTAAAAGCAATAACAGCAAACCAGTAGCCAACATCAAACTAAATGGAGAGAATCTTGAAGCATTCCCACTAAGATCAGGGACTAGAGACAAGGCTGCCCACTCTCTCCCTACCTATTCAATATAGTACTGGAAGTCCTAGCCAGAGCAATTAGACAACAAAAAGAAGTCAAAGGAAGAAAAATAGGAAAGGAAGAAGTCAAAATATCACTATTTGCAGATGATATGATAGTATACTTAAGTGACCCCCAAAACTCCACCAGAGAACTCCTAAACCTGATAAACAACTTCAACAAGGTGGCAGGTTATAAAATCAACTCGAACAAATCAGTAGCCTTCCTCTACATGAAAGATAAACAGGCTGAAAAAGAAATTAGGGAAATGACACCCTTCACAATAGTCACAAATAATATAAAATACCTCGGGGTGAATCTAACCAAGCAAGTGAAAGATCTGTATGACAAGAACTTCAAGTTTCTGAAGAAAGAAATTGAAGAAGATCTCAGGAAATGGAAAGATCTCCCATTCTCATGGATCGGCAGGATTAATACAGTAAAAATTGCCATCTTGCCAAAAGCAATCTACAGATTCAATGCAATCCCCATTAAAATACCAACTCAATTCTTTACAAAAGTAGAAAGAGAAATTCTCAAACTTATTTGGAACAACAAAAAACCCAGGATAGCGAAAATCATTCTCAACAATAAAAGAACTTCTGGAGGAATCGCCATCCCTGACCTCAAGCTGAACTACAGAGTAATAGTGATAAAAAGGCCTGGTATTGGTACAGAGACAGGCAGGAAGATTAGTGGAATAGAGTTGAAGACCCAGAAATGAACACACACAACTATGGTCATTTAATCTTTGACAAAGGAGCTGAAACCATCCAGTGGAACAGGGACAGCATTTTCAACAAATGGTGTTGGCTCAACTGGAGGACAACATGCAGAAGAATGCAAATCGATCCATTCTTATCTCCTTGTAAAAAGCTCAAGTCCAAGTGGATAAAGGACCTTCACATAAAACCAGACACACTGAAACTAATAGAAGAGAAGGTGGGGAAGACACTCGAATACCTTGGCACATGGGAAAAGTTCCTGGACAGAACGCCAATGGCCTATGCTCTAAGATCAAGAATTGACAAATGAGACTTCATAAAATTGCAAAGTTTCTGTAAGGCAAAGGACACTGTCAATAGGACAAAACGGCAACCAACAGATTGGGAAAAGATCTTTACCAATCCCACATCCAATAGAGGACTAATATCCAATATATACAAAGAACTCAAGAAATTAAACTCTATACAACCAAATAACCCTATTAAAAAATGGGGTATGGAGCTAAACAAAGAATTCTCAACTGAGGAAATACGAATGGCCGAGAAGCACCTAAAGAAATGTTCAGCATCCTTGGTCATCAGGGAAATGCAAATCAAAACAACCCTGAGATTCCACTTCACACCAGTCAGAAGGGCTAAAATAAAAACTCAGGTGATAGCAGATGCTGGCTAGGATGTGGAGAAAGAGGAACACTCCTCCATTGTTGGTGGGATTGCAAGATGGTGCAACCACTATGGAAAACAGTCTGGCGGTTCCTCAGAAAATTGGACATATTACTATCTGAGGACCTAGCTATACCACTCCTGGGCATATACCCAGAAGATGCTCTAACACATAACAAGGACATATGCTCCACTATGTTCATAGCAGCTTTATTTATAATAACCAGAAACTGGTAAGAGCCCAGATGCCCTTCAACAGAGGAATGGATAGAAAAAATGTGGTACATTTATACAATGTAATATTACTCAGCTATTAAAAACAATGAATTTGATAAATTCTTATGTAAATGGATGGAACTAGAAAATATCATCCTGAGTGAAGTAACCCAATCACAAAAGAACATACATGGTATTCACTCACTGATTATTGGATTTTAGCCCAGAAGCTTGAAATACCCAAGATTCAACTCACAGACCACATAAAGCTCATGAACAATGACGACCAAGTAGGAGGTCTTCAGTCCTTCTTAAAAGGAGTAACAAAATACTCAAGGGAGCAAATATGGAGACAAAGTGCAGGACAGAAACTGAAGGAGGGGCCGTCTACAGACCATTCCACCTGGATATCCATCCCATGTGCAATCACCAAAGGTAGACATTGATGTGGATGTCAGGATGTACACGCTGACAGGAGCCTGATATAGCTGTCTCCTTAGAAGTCTGCAAGAGTCTGACATACTCAGAGGCAGATGCTCAAAGCTAACCATTAAGCTGATCATGGGGTTCCCAATGGAGAAGATAGAGTGAAGGCTGAAGGAGTTGAATGGATTTGTGACACCATGAGGAAAGCAACAATCCCAACCAACCAGAGCCCTCAGGGTCTAAACCACCAGCCTGGGAGTGCTTAGGGAGGTACCCATGGCTCCAGCTATATATGCAAGGGAGCTATATATAAGTGGGAGAAGAGATCCTTGGTCCCATGAAGTCTGGAGGTGGTGGTGGGGGGGATATTCGAGGGTGGGGAGGTGAGGTACGGGTGAGGGTGGGTGGGGGTACACCAACGTGGAGGCAGGAGAATGGGGAAAGGGATAGTGAGTTCCTGGGAGGGAGGGGGAAATGGGGTAAGGAGAGAACATCTGAAATGTAAATAAAATTTCCAATAAAAAGAAAAAAACAAACAAAAACAAACAAACAAAACAACAACAACAAAAACAAAACAAAACAAAGCAAAACAAAAAAAACAGTGTCTCCTTTCCTTCCTTGGGTATATGTGGAGGGAGTGATTTATATCTTTCAGTGTTGAATGACTATATATCCATTATTATCAATAAAGGCTTGATTTGGCATTATTTTAGAAGCTTCAAGAATGTCTTGTTAAGAAGACTTGCATCTATGCTGTAGTACAGTATGAAAGTAAATTTGGAAGAAAAACAGAACCATCAATGACTTGCCTTTCTTCAGCCAAGCTATTACTAAATTACTAAAGCTTTGATCAAAATCAAATGACACTATTGCCCTCTTTGTCAGACCACATTTCACACGACTTACTTCATACATTCACTGCAATCTATCACCACTGTTCTAATCCGAAACAAACGACTTCTAAACCAGCCAAAAATTACACTCTCCATCTTCTTCTGAATTTGAGTCAACGATTCTTACATTCTCATACACTTGCCTCTTCTCTTGAGTTAATTTTGATGTTGTTTTAATAAGCTGTGTTCTCTGAAAATGATTTATACAAAAATTAGTTTAAGATGAGGCTTACTTATTCCTTGCAAATCTAAAACTCCTGTATCTTATTTTTATTGTATAACAAAATTCAGTTAAAAACAAAACTATTACACTTTGATGAGAAATTATTATCCCCAAGATTGTTGGCAGGTATAACTCCTCTGTAGTGTAGAGCAGAGAAATGCTAAAAATATCTCATGCCAGTTGGCCCCACTTGAGGTTGTTTTGTGGAAAATAAAAGAGTGTTAGTCACACTGCAACAAGATTAAGCCATCTCTCGTCTCTTATTTTAAAGTTTTATTCATATACATGTTTGTCTGTGTATGAGTATGTGTACCAGTGTGAAGAATCTGACAGATGCATTAGGCATCAAAACCCTTAGAGATAAAATAATAGAAAACTATGAGCTATCAAAATGTATGCTGAAAATCATACTCTGGTCCTCCGGAAAATTAGCATGTGTTGTTAACTGCAGGACCATCTCTCTAGATACCCACATTTGTTCTTAAAAATCACCGGAAATCTATCTTTCATGAAATTACGTAGCCAGAGTCTGTAAGATAAAAGATTGCCTCATCTCTACCAAATCTCTGAAGGAGAAGCAGCTTCCATTGCCTTTCCTACCAAATACAAGAAAGCAATACTATGTCACTGATTAACAGGCAGAGGATATCGTTCTGAGAGTTTCTCTTCCTCTATCTCAATATAATGGTGACTTCAGGCTGTTAGTTCAGTGGGATAATGTATCTGCTGATGTGGCTACATGCCTACATGACCTGAGTCTGGTCCCTGAGACATATATATCTCAGGGAGATAACAGATTCTCAATTGTCCTCTGATCTCACACACAAAGCAATTTAAGAAAAAAATGAATTTAAAAAAATGGCTACTTGTACATACAGTTTGGCTCTGCAATGCCACTCTAATGCATTGCCAGACTCAATAATGCATCCTTACTTGAGAGAAGAAGTGGATCCAATAGGGGGAAGGACTTAGTTTGAGGAAAGTTTTCTTTCTGAGTGTCCCTTGTATAGTTATTTTGGAATTCTAGTCTAACAAAGGTCTTGAGATATACTCTAGTACTACAGTAATCAGGAACACATATAATTGAAAGACTAACAGGGATTTTTCTATCCCAATATATAAATGCACTGACAAAAGAACCACATATATTTGTCTCCAAGGAAGTTAGATCTGTAGCTTAAGCAATAGACATTAAATCTGAAAGTATTTAAAATAAGAAAACATTAATGTTAAGACTTCAGAATTGCCAAATTTATTTATATGGTCTATACCATTGAGAATGTTCATTATAATAGAGAGAATGCTTGTAAGCCTGGATTCTTTGTGATGTAGTCCAACAGTCAATTCTGAAATAGCTTTGGATCCAAACGCTGACTCGATAATTTCAGTACTAATTATCTGGCCATACATTTAGCTGACTTCTGTCCTTAGACTATTTTGTCCTCTGGCTGGAGTAAATATGTTATGCCATGTGCAATTAGAGGATATAAAAGGCAGAGAGCCAGGACTTCATTAAGCTCAGTACAATTGATTCTGTCCCTGCTTCATAGTACATGACTGCGTGTCCAGCAGAATTATGTCTGGGTCTACAGGGAAAGAGACCTTTAATTCTCCTGTGTCCCTACAAACAGAAGGCTAATGATATTAGTAAAATTTACTTACTCATTGTGAATGAAGAAAATGAGGTTATACCAGTCTACATCTGGAGCAGACTGATAAATTGCATCTGCCCTGTAGCAACATAATTCTTGATCTTTTTCTATACCTCTATAAGATGTCTTTAGGCTTTTCTCAGTGGTGCTCTCATCCTTTGGTTCTGGAGCTTGAGACTTTACCATGTCCTTGTGTTTTTATTTGTATATGCTTGATGTGTCTGCTCAGTCAGCCATCTTGGATTCATACTAACACTGGGCATATGCAGGGAATGTTCAGTCTCTGATAATTATTCTCTCCACATAACCCCCAATGGCTGCATGTTTGCTATGCTCCAAATTTCTAAGCTTACTATGCTGAACCTTGGAAATTCTTGCATAATGAGCAGCAATTTTTTCAAACTTAAATATGAAATTAACATCACTAGGTTCTAGATGAAGCCACTCCACCTCAATCTTTGAAAAAGATGTTAAATTGAGCATTCAAGGGAGAAGAAATCTTATTCAACTGGTAAAAAATGAAGAGGAGAATTGTGAATAAAGCTTCTAAAGAAGTAAATGTATATTTCTAGTAAAAAAAAAAAAACCTATCGAATAGGGTAAAAATATAGATGTATGAAAGAAGATTGTAGAGGAAAAATTTCTCACATGGGCGAGAATTGAAACCCTGCTAGGGAGCTTGGGCCTTATTCTTGTACACAAACGAGACCAACTTATCTGCATATGTAGTAAGGCTTTTGAGATAGAATGTACTACTATTTATATGTTATTCATTACTCTTTTACATCTTAGATCTAGGAACCCTGAAGGTATGTGGCATTATGGTCAACACATTTACTCTCAAGTGATAAGCAAGCAAACAAACAAAACTCATGACAGAAGATATTCTGGCCTGTTGAGAAATGTGCCCAACTTGTGTACTGAACACAGAAAAAAGAAATTTGATGTTGAATAGAAGGTACTGGAGCAATAAAATAAAACTTGAAAAATAAATAATATCATATAAAACAAATCAGCAGACCTCCTCTACTCAAAGGATAAACATGCTGAGAAAGAAATTAGGGAAACAACACACTTCACAATAGTCACAAATAATATAAAATACCTTGGTGTGAATCTAACCAAGGAAGTGAAAGAACTGTCTGAAAAAAACTTCAAGTCTCTGAAGAAAGAAAATGAAGAAGATCTCAGAAGATGAAAAGACTCCCATGCTCATGGAATGGCAGGATAAATGAATGCATATTACTGAAAGCAGTCTTTAGATTCAATGCGAAACTCCATCAAAATTCCAACTTGATTCTTCATAAAGTTAGAAGGAGCAATTTGAAAATTCACTTGGAATAACAGAAAACTCAGGATAGCAAAAACTATTCTCAACAATAAAAGAACTTCTGAGAGAATCACCGTCTCGGACCTCAAGCTGTAATACATAGCAATAGTGATAAAAACTGCATGGTATTGGTACAGAGATAGGCAAGTAGATCAATGAAATAGAATTGAAGACCCAGAAATGAACCCAAACACCTATGGTCTCTTGATCTTTGAAAAGGAGCTAAAACTATCCAGTGGAAAAAAGACAGCATTTTCAACAAATGGTGCTGGTTCAACTGGCAGTCAGCATGTAGAAGAATGCAAATCTATCCATTCATATCTCATTGTAAAAAGCTCAAATCCAAGTAGGTCAAAGACCTCCACAAAAAAATAGATACATTGAAACTAATAGAAGAGAAAGTGGGGAAACGTCTTGAACACATGGCTCAGGGGAAAATTTACTGAACAGCACAATGGCTTATGCTCTAAGATCACTAATCAACAAATGGTACCTCATAAAACTGCAAAGCTTCTGTAAAGCAAAGGACACTGACAATAGGACAAAATGACAACCAACAGAACTGGGAAAAGATCTTTACCAATCCTACATCCAATAGAGGACTAATATGCGATATACAAAAAAACTCAAGAAATTAGACTACAGACAATCAAATAACCCTATTAAAAATGGGGTACAGAGCTAAACAAATTTTCAACTGAGGAATATCAAATAGCAAAGAAGCACCTAAAGAAATGTTCAACATCCTTAGAAAATTGGACATAGTATTACCTGAGGACCCAGTTATGCCACCTACATATACCCAAAAGATGCTCGAACATATAACAAGGACACATGCTCCAATATGTTCAGAGCAGCCTTATTTATAATAGCCAGAAGCTGGAAAGAACCCAGATGTCCTTCAACAAAGGAATGGATACAGAAAATGTGATACATTTACATACTGGAGTACTACTCAGCTATTAAAAATAATGAATTCATGAAATTCTTAGGCAAATGGATGGAAATACAAAATATCATCATGAATGAGGTAACCCAATCACAGGAGAACACAATGTTGTGCACTCACTGATAAGTGGATATTAGACCAAAAGCTTGGAATACCAAGATACAATTTACAGACCACATCAAGCTCATGAAGAAGGAAGACCAAAGTGTGGATGCTTCAGTCCTGCTTAGAAGGGAGAAAAATACTCAACGTATGAAATATGGAGACAAAGTATAGAGCAGAAACTGAAGGAAAGTCCATGCAGAGACTGACCAACCTGGAGATCCATCCCATTTACAGTTACCAAAGCAGGACACTATTGTGGATGCCAAGAACTGCTTGCTGTCAGGAGCCTGATATAGCTGTCTCCTGAGAGGCTCTGCCAAAGCCTAACAAATACAGAGTTGAATGCTGACAGCGAACAATTGGACTGAGCATGGAGTCTCCAATGGTGGAGTTAAAGAAAGGACAGAAAGGACTGAAGGGGTTTTCAACCCCACAAGAACAACAATATCAACCAACTAGACCTCAGAGAACTTCCAGGGACTAAACCACCAACTAAGGAGTACACATGGAGGGACCCATGGCTCCAGCCGCATATGTAGCAGAGGATACCTTGTTGGACACCAATGGGAGGAGAGCCCCTTGTCTTGTGAAGGCTTGATGTCCCAGTGTAGGGAAATGCCAGAGAGGGGAGGGGGAGTGGGCTAGAAGCAGGAGAGGGGGTATGGGATAGTGGGTTTCTGGGGAAACTGGGAAAGGTGATAACATTTGAAATGTAAATAAAGGAAATAGCTAATAAAAAGAAAAGATGTGGAGAGCCTGGGTGTTAACAAGTCTTCAATTCAGATCACAAAACTTGATGAAAGAGCCCAAGAAATGTAAAGTTCTTGAGAAATAAGAGTTAAAATGTCAGGTTAGTAGCTGTATCAAACATCAGATTTGAACTAGGGTATAGATTTTGTTGGATCTGTTTCTTGACACACTGCAGACCCTAAGCAATGGCTTCTGTAAGACAGTAAGGGAAAATGTATATGTCCTATGTTTGAAAGAACAGAGGAGCAAAAAGAATGATCCAATGTAGAGTTGCAAAGATATGAGGTACTCTACCAATATAACATATATTAAATTATCAAAGGCAAGTACCTCATGATGGAATGAGAAATAACAGAAGAAATGCAGTGGATCTTGCCATTTCATGACAATCTAAGGGAATCCTGACACTAGGGCAAGAATTGTGACAATGGAGAAAGTGGACTACAATTAGTGAGTTTTGTTCTGTCAACGTGTGCCTTTGGTAACACAGGAAGGAAGAGCATCAGGATGACTTGAGTTGCATAAACTAAGCTAGAGTGGTGTGTGCATGCACTCCATATTTGCTTTTGGATTGTTTACAGGCAAATATACCTTACATAGAGCCTCTGTCTTTTTCTATAAATATAAAAATAAGGAAAGCCGGGTGGTGGTGGCGCATGCCTTTAATCCCAGCACTTGGGAGGCAGAGGCAGGTGGATTTCTGAGTTCGAGGCCAGCCTGGTCTACAGAGTGAGTTCCAGGACAGCCCAGGTTACACAGAGAAACACTGTCTCGAAAAACCAAAAAAAAAAAGAGAGAAAAAAAATAAAAATAAGGAAAACACGGAAACTGTAATGGCTGCCAGTCAGTGGCCCAGGTCTTGGAGGAAAGCACTATGCTCTTCCATTAATCTATGCTGCATGACTTTCAGGTCCAAAACTGTAAGGAGTATGAATAGAAACTTAACATTCCTAGCACACCCAGAAGAACAAGTTATCCCAGAAATTCAGAAGCCAATTTTCAGAATCATTTGGTAAACATCTGTTTGTAGGGTCCCCAGACATGAAAAAGGATAATCAGTACAGAAAGGTAGAAGATAAGAATAGTGCCCTTGTCTTTAGATGTTGACATCACCAAGCCTAATGAAGACTCATTTTCTGCTGGTGACCTTCCTGACATTTCTAGAGTTTCTCAGGGAAGACAGGGAATGGAAGCAATGTTGGTGATTGGGGTCATGCTGATAGCACATGGGGCTCCATGACAGAAACAGGCGATTTATGGCCTCAATACTACTGACGGAACAAAACTTAATTATCTGGAGCTGGCAAAAATGCTCAGTAAGAAACTCTGAACTCTTTACTTTTAAGTGTAATACATACAGATATATACATTTGGTAGTAAATTTCTGCTGGTAGCAGCAGGGAATTAGGTAAAGAACTAATTAATAGAGTTCCTTTCTCTCTTGTCCAGCAGATTCTTGCTGGTCAGGCAAGAGTCTTGGATTTGCTAAATCTCCATGAACCAGAGAGAAAAGAAAGGAAAATAATTTAAATCTTTTAAACAGACAGTATGCACAGACTTACATACACTCACACACACTCATTCTGGTCAGGCCCAACCTCCTGTCTCATCTATTCCACAAATGGTCATGCATATTTATACTATACTTGTACTTGTACGTACAGATAATTTGACATATACATATTTTTTACATTTGGTGGATTGGGCTGAGTCTCAAACTCCATACACATACGTTTGGATAGGATATGGATGGATGGATGGATGGATGTGGATGGATGGATGAGGAACCAAGCCACCACTTTATTTTTCTCTGACCTTTCATAGACAAAACCTCTTAGAAAATTACCTCAGAGATAAAATGTTACACAAAAGCAGAGTTACATGAGGATGTTAATACTAAGTTCAAAGCAGTGTTTCATTCTGTAAGCTCTTTATAAGTTTAAAGCAACAGTTTCACGTGGCCTAATTTTATCATAGTGTACACCTGTGGCTTCATCTTTGGATGGGAATGGTTTTTCTTTGATTGCAAGTTTGTCTCAAACCTATTTCTCTTTTTATTGTAATTGTGAAAGTTCATTGTATTTCTTATTATTCAGCCATTATTTTTTATTTTATGAGGAATGGGCACATTCTCTACTTGATTTTAACTTTATTATATCTTCATGGAAAAACAATTAAAGCCGTGTATTACTAGAACCTAACCAGTACAGATGGGAGGCTTGCAGCCAACCATTCGGACTGAGCACAAGGACCCCAATGGAGGAGTTAGGGGAAGGACTGAAGAAGCTGAAGGGTTTTGCAACTCCATAGGAAGAACAACAATATCAACCAAAAGACCCTCCCCCCCACACCGAGCTCACAAGGACTAAACCTCCAACCAAAGAGTACATATGGAGTGATCTATGGCTCTAGCTGCATGTGTAGTAGAGGATGACCTTATTTGGTATCAATAAGAGAGGAGGCTCTTGATCCTGTGGAGGCTCAATGCCCCAGTGTAGGGAAATGCTAGAGCAGTGGGGCTGGAGTAGGTGGGTGGGTGGGGAGCACCCTCATAGAAGCAGGGGGAAGTGGGATGTGATAGTTTGTGGACAGGTAGCGGGAAAGGGGATAACATTTGAAATGTAAATAAATAAAATAACCAATAAAAAAGGAAAAAAAACTTTCTTATTTGAATCAAATATGGAATTTTATAAAATCATGAATTTATCTAAACATTATTAATTCATGAAAGTTCATCTTTATGTTAATCTGTAAGAAGTCTGCTCAATAGGGTAGCTAATGTCCAAAAGTCATTATACTATATAATAGTAATACAAAAAGGCATATCAGCTGCAAGAAGCAATCCTGAGATGAAATTTCTGAAGGTCTGGTAATTCAGAGTTTACCCATCACAGCCACACAAAAACAGTGGTCTATCACCAGGAAAGTCACCTTCATGCCTTTAGTCTATCCTAGATATGTCCTGACAACTTTGCTCATTTGAAAATTGAGTACAATAAAAGTATAAACCTTAGATGAGACTGTGACATCTGAGATAAAGCCTTTCTCATCATAGCACTGAACCAGTGTTGTCTGTTTGTAACTACTATTACACTAAGCAAATTGTCTTCGGCTCTACCATCCTACTGTACTAATATTCAAATGTTTCACTTATTTATTTATTATTCATTTATGCTGCATTGTATTGGAGTGGGTGAGCCATATATATAGCCATATGAGTAGAAGTTCAAAGGATAACTTTCCAGAATTAATTTTTTTTCTCTATCATGTGAGTCCCAAGGATCAAACTTAGCTTTGTGTGGCTTGACAGCAAGTACCTTTGTTCACTAAGCCATGCCAACTCCATGCTTATAGTTAAGTAAAATAATTCTACTAAGAAGTATTTCCTAATATGCCCTGGTTATAACATTTGTACAAACTTTATAACAAGCTCCATGTGATGGCTTTGAAAATATTGTAACATAGACATCACAAGATTTTCATGATGCATCCTGAACTAAATGCACAAGTTATTAAGATGCCACATAAGTTACTAACTTAAAGCCAATTAAAGTTTTTTTTTATGTTGCTTATAGACTCCTCACAATCAATAGAATTAATTGGTTACTAATCAGAGAAAAGCTCTGAGTTTCCCTTACATCAGGAAAAAGAACATTCAAGTTCTGTGATCATACAACACTCATTACACATTGGCAATATTCATTTTCATAATATTAGGCTATAAGCATGGAGTTGGCATGGCTGTTATAAAAATTGAAAGCATATAAAAATAAACTTAATGACAAAAGTTTGTTCATGTCTGGATGAATAAATTTGAGTTGAAAATCCTTAGGTTAAAATACCTAACTCCTTCCTGCCCTTAGAGGTGTTGCAGTGTAGCTACTGTGACACATGTGCATCAGTAGGTGGCAGAGAGGAGAAAGGCTATGTCTATGGTCAATGTTCTGACCTGTAAACATCTGAATAATTAGTATCCTAACATTCCCTGAAAAAAGTGAACCTGGTGCCAGTGAGCCTAGACAAGGAGCTAGCCTGAGACAAACAACAGTCTGGAACCTGGTAAGCCCAGAAGGGCTCCCAGGAAAAGGCAAGCCTGAGACTAGAAGACTCATGCCTGGAACCATGAGCCTCATGAGGGAGTAAGTTCAAGACAGATGAAGTTTGCAAGGAATCACTTGGGTGTCTCAGTGAAGAGTGAGCCCAAGGCAATCACCAGATTGGCACCATGAGGCTTGGACAGAGGCCATAACGACAAGTGAGGCATAGCACTCCTGAGATGACTCCAGACACTCAAAGACATGGACTGATAGGGGGCAGCAATCAGAATTAAAAAAAATTTAAAGAGAGAGGGAGAGGGAGAGGGAGGGGGAGAGAAAGAGAGGAAAGAGAAAAAATAAAGGAAGGAAGGAAGGAAGGAAGAGAAGAAGGAAGAAGAGAGAAGAGAGAGAGAGAGAGAGAGAGAGAGAGAGAGAGAGAGAGAGAGAGAGAGAGAGAAAGAAAGAAAGAAAGAAAGAAAGAAAGAAAGAAAGAAAGAAAGAAAGAAAGAAAGAAAGAAAGAAAGAAAGAAAGAAAGAAAGAAAGAAAGTGTGTGCACAATGAAGAGATGCAAAACTGGATACTCAGGATTACTGGGAACAAACATCCAATATGAGTAGTTGGTAAATTTCACCTAGAACAATGGTGGGGTCCTGGCCTGTGCGGACTCCAGGGACAAGGGACTGCTTCTGGGTCTGTGACCCTGCAGCAGCAAATGGTCTGTTATCACCAAAAGCCTTGTCTGTTTCTTGGCCCTGAGACATGTTGATGGCTGAGGAATGTACAGAAGTGGCATCATACCTCACATGGGAATCATGGGAGAACAAGCCTTGGGAAGATGAGAGCAGAAAGCTGGCCCTGAGAACATGATTGAGCATAGAGAGCTGTCCCTACCACTTATTCCAGGAAGAGATAGCCTCCTCCCCACTTTTTTTTTTTTTTATTGGAAATTTTTTATTGGAATTTTTTTTTTTACATTTCAGATGTTCTCTCCTTACCCCATTTCCCCCTCCCTCCCAGGAACTCACTATCCCTTCCCCCCTCCTCCTGCCTCCACGTTGGTGTACCCCCACCCACCCTCCCCCGTACCTCACCTACTGCAAGAAGGAGAACTGCTGCTGGGATCATCAGAGTTGGAGAGCTGGCCCTGTCTGTCGCCTGATACAGTACTTGGGAGAGTAGACCCTGTACTTTACCCGGGTAGCACAGTAGAGCTGACTCTGTATATGAAGGTGCTGGTGAGCTGGCACTGAGGTCACATCCTTATGGGAGAGCTGGCCTGCAACTTGTCTGCCTTACAGCAGCATGGGTAAGGCAGAGATACCCTCCTCCTCTCTCATCTCTTGACACCTATGGCAGGCAGAAGAGCTGTCTCTGGGGTCATGAAAGTAGGAGAGCTGGCCCTGCTCCTCACCTGCTGCAGCACTTAGGAGAGTGGGCTATGCACCTCAACAGTATAACACAGCAGTTCTGATCCGAAAATAGGGATTGCAAGCGAGCCAGCACTGATAGCATGAGCATGGATTGCTGATCCTGGTTCTTCACTGCTAGACAGTGCTGAGGATGAGGGAGAGATGCCCTTCTTCCCTCCGTCTCGGATGACACACTATGCAAGACAGGAGGGGTTGTCACTGGGTCATAAGAATGGGAGAACTTGCTATGTTCCTCACTAGATGCAACACCTTGGAGAGGAGGCCTGCACCTCACCTGGGAAACAGGCTAGAGCTGGTCCTGGTTGCAGAGTTAGTATCAAGGATATGAGAGAGGAGAGCTGTCAGGCTGATCATGTCAGATACCTCTCAAGTATAGATCCAGAGCATTGAATTTGTCCATGCCAGCGTCTACCTTATGAATGAACTGCTGGAGCACATGAAGGGGCTGATTCTACAAATTCAAAATTACAGGATCTCTATGTCACAGGGCAGCAATGTGATATGAATGAAATCTACAGAAATGAAAAAAAAATCTAATTTCTAACTGTGGAGAGGATAAGATTACTGGCATAAGATTGATATACACATAAGAAATATTGGTGGTATGGGTGCTGGTGTGATGGTTTGGTAGTGAAATAAATTACTGCTTTTTCAGAGGACTCAGGTTTAGATTCCAGTACCCACACAGTGCCTGTATCATCAGTCTCTGGCTATCTATGGCTTTCTTCAGCACTGCATATTCATGGTGCACATAAATGTACAAACAGACCCCAATATAATAAAATAAATCTCATAAAGCAAAATGAATGGTGGTGATGGCTGTGGTCCTTCTCTGTGAGGTCAGAGAGAATTCTACCATCTTGTCTCCTGGTAGGTAGGGTATTCTACAAGGGAATAACAGACACATGTCCTCTGCAAGCATATATTTCTGGAGAAGATCAATAATTCCACGGGAGAAGAGTTGAACAGAGTACATTTATATAAATAGATCAAATCATCATTTTTCCACTTGAAGATCTAATTTATCCTATACCTTGTCTCTAGCCCATTTTTTCTCATTATCTTTAACAACCTCTCTCCAGGTATTCAACTACACAAGCAAACTTTTCTAATGATGCCAGAGAAGCCACATTGACAGTGAACTAACTAACAAAAGAATATCCAGTTGCTATATTTTTACCTCCATGGCTCAACCATTTATGTGGCTACAGCAAAAAATAGCACTGACTCAGAGCTTGAGGCAACAGAAGCTTCTTTCCCACATATCTTGAGTCTAGGAAGTCTAAACTCAAAGTGTCCTGTGTGGAGAGGTTTGGATGGTTCAACTCCTGTCTTACAGATGACTGATTTCTGCCATATCCGTATACCCATGAGAGAGGGTCTCTTTCCTCTCACTTTCACTTTCATGACTTCATCTAAATTTTACTCCTGCCCAATGGTCTCACCTCCAAATAGTATAGAGACTATGCAAATTGTTGGTAAACTAAGAAAAATGCAGACCTCATGTCACTAAGACAAATGAGATAATTCATAACTGGCTCACAATAGAGCTAAATTGTCATGAACAGGTAAATTCCTATCAAGCAGGACATGGTGGATCATATATGTAATCCCACCACTCAGGAAGCAGAAGCAAAAAGATGTCTACTGGTTTGAGGCCAAGTATAACGAATTAATATCAAGCATGGGCTACCTAGTAAGAACTGGTTTTTTAAAAATGATGAAAATAAATAAGTAAATTCACCTTTACAAATCATTCCAAGGGAAATACGCTGACAACTTAATGGTTCCAGAATCCATCCCTATGATAGATTCTGGTTAGCAAACAGGGACTTAGACTGACCAGTCTAAGGAAAGCAAGAATGTAGTACTGAAGGCCAACAGGGAGTCAGATGCCATGATTTCATAGTTTTACTTCAGTTTAGTATGACTTTTATAATGTGTTTTTATAATGTTTCACTCATCCATAGCCTGAGATTCCTAGCTGAATACTCTCCTACACTGCAGATCTGGGGACATTCTATCTCATTTATCTCTTGCTCTTTTGTAGGGTCACATGTAGATATGTATACTTCCTCCATTTTGATGGAAAAGTTCAGTCTTCCATGATGATAAAAAAGAAAAATGAATTGAATTTTCCAGATTGTGAGACAACACAGATATTTTTGTAAGGTAGAAAAATAATTTTAAGTTTGCTTCTAAGAATTATGTTGATTTAAACACTTCTAATTTAAATATGTGATTAAAAAGATTAAGGTATATTGCTTACCCTGACTCCAGGAGTCTCTTAGGTTTTCATAAATTAGGACATACATTCTGATGGAAACATAATGAAATGATAACCAAGGATGTGGCTTTGGAATAAAATCTGAGGACAGTTACTATTATTATCAATTTCAGTTCATATCTGTTTGATCCACATCCTATTGGTCAAATGATCACATTATTTCTATAACCAGGAAATGTGACAATGTGGAGGTTGGTGAGAGCTCAGCAGATACAAGTATTTTCTATGCAAGCCTGGCAGCCTGAGATTGATCCTTGAAACCCATGTGAAGGAAAAAAAGAAACTGACTCTGCACTGATGTCCTCTTAATTCTATACATGTAGTGTTATGTGTAGACCACACACACAACACACACACACACACACACCATGTACACACACTTACAAATATATTCAATATTTTAAAACTGAAATGAGAAAATATCAAAATAATTGACTACACTATTATCAGGATAGTCTTGGAAACATATGGAAAGTCACTTCTGTATTCCAGCATGCTGGTAAAAATTGAATTGCCATTTTAGTGTTCTACTATTTCCCTTTAAACTGATAAAAGGAAATAAAAATGTGTGTCTGTTAAATTTCCCTCTCCATCTCTCTATACAGCATGCTTCAACAAACACAGTTACTGTTTAATGATGTGTGTTTAACTGGCGTGTATGGGCTAAGAAAACCAAAAGTATATCTCAGCTGATGCCTTAACTCTGTGCTATAAATATTAAAACACTAGAACATGTCTCAAAGTGTGTGGCTGTGGCTTAGGCATATACACCCCATCCGGGATCTTTTAAGTGTCATTTCATCATCCTGGTCTCCATTTTGTCATCACATATGGTGTGATTGCTCACTCACAGGTGCAATGATGCAAGAAGGACCTAATTAAAATCAATACTGAATATAATAGGCACACAGCATCAAATGTTACATACACTTAAATTCCTGGCGTGAGTTCTATTAATTGTCTCCATTGATAATTGTAATCACAGTAACTATCCTCAGTCTCTTTATTCCTAGTGGCTAAAAATGATCAAGAGCAGCTCATGTTTTCTTCTGGAATTGCTCATCAGAAGACAGAATCTGCATTTAAAGATTCAAATTCATGGAGATTTTTTTTTCACTCTGATTTGTTTTTAAATCATATGTTTGCTACATCCTCATTTGTGGTTTCTAGCTTGTAGCACTAATGGCATTGACTTGGAATTCTGCAGGAAATCATCTCCAAAGAGCATGTGATTTACTATGCCGTGTTTATGTGAATGCTTGATCACCTTCCTTTTCTGTTCTATATATATCTAAACTTTAATGCAAGATGAGAAAGAATACTTATTTTTATTCAATAAAAATTGTAACATTCATTATTAAAAGGCTGGCGTATTTAACGAATGCTTTTTTAGTTAATTTAATATATTGGTATCAAAATATACTTTACATGGCATCTCTTCCATAATTTGCTACAAGGACAGTATTCCTTGAATATCACAGAGTCCTCAAAACAAATCTTTGGTACAAGTTGTATGAATTTTTGTGTTTTAATGAAGAAGCCGAGCACCAGAGAAATGGACTAATGCACTCAATGTTTTGTAATTAGCTATTAGATTATGGTACACATTGTATAAATTGTACTACAAGCTTTAAAAATATATACTAATGGTTTTCAAGCTATGACATACATAAAATATTCTGTGTGGAGCTTTGACTTTGATTTCCCAACAATCTTACAGATGATGTGATCCTACCATTTCAAATCCCATACACTGAGATCCACTGAATGACCCACACTGACTCCTCAGGAGGATAAGCAAAGACAGCATGGCATGAGCCTGCATGGCATTTGCTACTCACACTTTGGCCACATTAAACATCATTTTGTTGTGGAATTGATATCAGCCTGTCAGCCCACATATTGTATCTAATACTAATTCTCAGCCTTGAATTCTGTACAGAAACATGGTTTTGAAGCGCTTTAGCATCCTATGTCTCTGTGTTTAATTCTTGTTCTGGAAGTTATGCCATTATTGTATGGAGCAAAACTTCTTTTTTACACAATTACAAAATCACCATGACCTTTGCCTTCCTGAGTATGTAGATGGTTTCAATAGGATAATATTAATATAGTGATGTGCTAAGTAACATTTTGTTCAGTTGAATCACAAAGACTAGCATAGTACTATAAAGTTATCTCACATTATAGCTACTTTACTTTGTATAACTCTAATCTAAGGTATTCACAGCCAACTCAAAAAACTCTACAACACATGTCTGAAAACCTAGCTTCCACAAAGCAATACACAGTATTGCACAAGATACCGAGTCAACTCAGCAGTTGCTTTGTTGGCAGTCATTTTCCTTTCTTTCTTAGACCATTTTCACTAGAAAAAGGAAGAGACATTGTTTAAATGAATTGCTAGCACATATATGCAGATTAGGAGGAACACAGGAAGAAGAAGAAGACAGAGTGAGACATCATGGCTTCTATATTGACAAATGTCCTGTTTCATTCAACGAGAAGTTCAATTAATTTTATAATAAAAGTACATAAAGTGTAATAAACCCATTTCCTGACTACTTCTTTCACTAATAGTTACTGTGAGGTGATTAGTGGCCATTATATTCTCCTGAAATAGTCACTTTAGCAAGAACTCATTAAGCATTTTAAACTGTGGGACATGATTCTAGAGAATAAAAACTTTAATTGTTAAAAATAATTATTATTCCTAAACTGAAGGAATTAATTTTTCAATATGTTGGTATATAAAGCTCTCTTAGAGCCTGCACATTTTAACCAAGTTCCAATTCCTTGATCTTTAAAATTACCCATCTCTTTATATTTTACTGTTTCATTATTTTTTAGTAGAACTTACTGGGGTTTAGGCCTTTGTTGTGATGTCAAGTTTTGAACCAAATTAGTGTAGGAAAAGATCATGGAATTATTTGTATGGGTGCTATTAAAATAGAATCTATTTTTTAGAGTTGGGTCATAGTACTAACACTATGGCTGCTGTTAACAATCAGAAAAATTCTGTTCATGTTAAAACAGTCTCAAGCACATAACTCCCCTTTGATCCCATGGTGATGCCCTCTGTTTAATGACTATAAGTTAGAGAATAAAGTTTCACTTGAAGTTACTTTAAAATGCAACTGATACTATGCACATTGAACCTTGTCTTCAAGGGAGCTGGGGAGATGGAGCACAGTTAAGCATAAGCTCTGCTCTTGCAGAAGATGGGAATTCCCTTTCTACAACCCATGTCAAATAGCTTACCACTTGACAGGTGCCTAAACTCCAGCCCCAAGAGATCAGCCATCCTCCTTTGGATTCCATAGGTTCACATACACATGTGAATGCCACACACACACACAACACGCACATATGCACACATGGACATATGCATTCACACATTCTACATAAAATAATAGAGATATAAATAAATATTTAACAACATGGCTATTGTTAGGAGAATTGACATTTATAACAGACAGAATTGAAATAGCTTAACAGCGAGGCAAAAGAGAGTCTTCTAGGATACTACCATCTCATTTTCATTGGCAGGGTAGACGTAGGGTTATAGCCAATTAAAGTTTATTTAACTGTTGAATTATAATTTCAATGTATACACCTCAACTCTCAATACAATTTTACTATTGTTGATCATGGTCCTAAACCCAAAGTTTTTTTTCAATGTTCCAAAATTCCCTGTTTGTGGAGTATCTAGTAGCAGAAGTAAATAAGAATGCCTAAAATCTTTTACTTTTGGTCTGATGTTCAGAACAAGGTTTGAAAGACATTTTTTCTTGAACAAAATATTTGTATTTCGTGGTCTGTATAATACACATTTTAAGAGATTGCAAACTTATTCACATTTTATGATGGTTCTTGGTTTCCATTTCTTTACACAAGCCCCAAATCATTCCTGGAAAAAAAATCAGTAAACTAAATTCAGAAGCATGATCCAGGATAAGATAAAACCCACCATCTTCTAGATTTATTTATGTTTTTACTATGCTCCAACTACATCTTTCAGCTTCTAAAGACTTTAGAATAATTTGTTTTCTCTAAACCAATTTGTATCATGTCAAAGTGAAATTGCAATTTTACAGCCACCTGGGGGAAGAAGTGATCCCCATCCATAAATATAAAAGTAATCTGCATAAAATATGTACAAAGATAACCATGAAGACTTCCAAAGTGTTCTATGTGAAGGGGAAACATTTAAGAACAAACAGTGATTGAATATGGAAAACCATTATAACAAGTAACTTCCTTGAGTATATTCTAATTAGTTAGTAAGTTAGTAGCAATGCTGAGAACAAGTTTGTACAAATATTCATTTAGGTATGTGGCTAGAATATGAGGAATGTAGGAAACTTTATTTTCCTTCAGAGCCCCATGTCCCAAAATGAAACTCTTAGAGATACAGTGCATGTAAATAATGTGGTATTTGGAGGGGATGATCTATTGAATTCACAAATCCTTAACTATTTTGCTTTATATTAGTCATCAAAAGGATTTATATATTGATAAACACATAAACACTACACATATATTTTTCTTATCTTCATTAGCTTCACATGAAGGCAACAGATGTTAAACAGATAAAGGAAAAATAAACAACTTCACATTGACAAACTAGCAACAGAGTATGGGACAAACAACGCAAATAAAAATGAGAAAAGGAAATTACTATTCCAAAATATGTTCCTCAAATACAAAAAAAAGAAGAAGAGGGTCAAATATTCAGATTACTAATGAAAACTTGAATCATAAATATTTGATGTTGGCAAATACCCCAGTGTTTAATATATTCTCGATGTTTTCTTTCTTTGATTCCATCTTCCTATGTTACCAGGTACAGCAAGATGAGGTTCAATTTAGGTGTAATTATGCAATCACCTTGAGCAATTCAAGCCTCATTTAGGAACCATATCTTTCTGTAAGAGCCTCCAAAGTGAGTTTTAAATACTTATACTGGCCTCTCAGACATGTTTGTGTCTTTCTAAATTTGTCCCATATATTCATAGTTTACACACATAGAAATGTGCTTTATCACACATTATAATCTTGACTTTAGACAACTCATTTTTTCAATAAATCATCCTTGTTCTGTTCCCAGTCCTCTTCTCCCATTTTTTTTTCTATTTGAGGAAGGTTTTCTATTCATCTTCATCCTGGTACAGAAGGAAAACCTTTGAGAAGGAGTTTAAGCACAGGGGAATTCGATCACCTACTCTGGGCTCTAAGCCCAGAGGGCAGCACATCAACCTATGAAAGTGATCCATTTCTATAAAATTTAAAAGATAATATATAATAAAATTCCAACTCTGTAAGAGTAGTTGTATCAATTTGGATGATTATCTTTCATCAATAAAAATTAGTTTATCAAGCTTTGGTCTGTGGTACATTCAATATACATACATGTGTATGTGTTTGTGTGTATGTGTGTGTGCGCGTGTTTGTGTGCCTGTGTATATAATATATACATGGATACATGCATATATATATATATATACACATATACATATACACACACACACACACACACACACATATATATAGGTATTTTAGATAAATAGAAGATACCGATAGATACATATAGTACAATATATTTTCATCCTTTTATTTAAACCTGATTTAAAACAAAAGCTATGTAAACCTCCCTTTGAAATAAAAGATGTTTTAATTATAAAAATCAATACAGAATCCTTAGAGTCACAACTAAATCTTTAGTAGGGTAAGAATACATACCAAAGGTTTTCAAAGCAAGAAATGCTTAAACCAAAAATGAACCCAAGGACGCCTACTAAGCATGTAGTTGTGCAGTGGGGGGAAAGAATGTATTTTTCACAGCTTGAAATCACATGGGACTCATGGTTAGGAGGCATCAAGAAGCAGCAGAAGTAGAAACTACGGTTTAATGGCCTCATGCATCAATGTACATGGAACACACTCCAGGGAACAGTGATCCAGCACAGAAGGTTATAAATGAAGGACAGAAGAAAGATACTAGAAAAGGAAAAGTGAAGAGTTTATTGTCCTCATGCGTTCACCATCTAGACCAAGTGTCTAGACTATTGGACATTGCTATCTGCATATATTGTCCCATCCTAGGACGTAAGTAACTCATGAGCTTCAGGTTGGCCCAACTCATCTAGATTTTTCTAAATTTCAGGAGTGCTCCTATGTGCAGGTTCACTATCAGTACAGGCTAATGAATCTCATAATTAGAAAACATTTGAGTCCTATCAAGTTTAGATTATATTTATTCTTTTACTAGGTACCTAATTTTCTGCCTGGTTCATAACAGAAATATTATCATAGACTGAATTATATTAAATAGCTCTTCATTTTTATATGTAGAGACAGTTTACGCTTCAAATTATCCATTTCCTTACTTTTTCCAATTTCTTAATCTTTTAGATAACAGAGTTTAGTAAACCGCTTCCATAATCACTTCCACCATTCATGTGTCTAACCAATAGTGACTGAGGATCTGTAGTATGTGGAAGTCTCTTCTGAGCTCTGGGAATAGATAAATTGAACAAAGGAAGGATATATATACTTTCAAATTTAGGAAATCTAGATGAGTTGTGTCTAAACTGCAGCTAATGGGCTACATGTGTCCCAAGATGCTATAATACAGATTGCAGATGAAAATGCCCAAGTACAGTGTCCAACAGTCTAGCAACCCTGGTCTAGACAGTGAAGGAATAACAACAATAATCTCTTCACTTTTCAAATATATATTTGAACATATACATGACATATTTGATATATTTACAAGGATATATATATATATATATTAATATATAAATATATATCCATCCATCCCATGGATTTATTCTACTGGGAAAATGGTATTTAAGTAATTATAAATATTTTAATTTATATATATTTATATGATATAATATATATATATTTATATCAGAAATTAGTATGCAATTGGAGCTATTGCTCAATGGACAAATTAGTTTCTGTATAATCAAAAGGATCTGAGGCTAAATCCCCAGCCTTCACATGAAACTGGGTGTGTCTCTTTGTGTGATTTGAGAGTATAGCAGTGTGAATGTAATGTGGTATGCATATGAATGCACATGTATATATACATGAAGACCAGAAGTTTACATCACATGTCTTATTTATTGTTCTCTCCCTTATATTTTTGAGATAAAATCTTTCTTACTGAACCTTTGTTTGAACTTCAGGTAGTGTGACTGGCCAGCTGGAACCAAGGGTTCTCTTGCCTCAATGCCCCTGTACTAGATTACAGATACATGCCATGGCCAGCATTTGCATGCATGCTAGAGATTCAACCTCCGATCTTCTTTCTTACAAAGACACTATTTTTTTCCATTGAGCAATTGGTTCTATCCCTGAAAGTAAGACACAGGGAAAGGCCAATCTACTCAAACCATGACATTTGAATGATAACTGAGGAGGCTGAGTGGGTTGACAGGAATTTTTGGGCAAGCACAGTTCAGAGGAAAGGTTTTCTAAGTGTCAGGATTCCCAAAGAAATACGGTTATAGAAATATAGCAATATTAACTTCCATGGAGAAGGCACTCAGAAAATAGACAGAACAAACCAAGTCGAGCTTCCTAGGAGCTGCAGTTCAAAGAACCACTCTTACGGCAACCAACAGATTGAGAAAAGATCTTTACCAATCCCATATCCAATAGAGGACTAATATCCAATATATACAAAGAACTCAAGAAATTAGACACTACACAACCAAATAACCCTATTAAAAAATGGGGTATGGAGCTAAACAAAGAATTCTCAACTGAGGAAATGCGAATGGCTGAGAAGCACCTAAAGAAATGTTCAGCATCCTTAGTCATAGGGAAATGCAAATCAAAACAACCCTGAGATTCCACCTCACACCAGTCAGAATAGCTAAGATCAAAAACTCAGGTGATAGCAGATGCTGGGAGGATGTGGAGAAAGAGGAACACTCCTCCATTGTTGGTGGGATTGCAAGATGGTGCAACCACTATGGAAAACAGTCTGGCAGTTCCTCAGAAAATTGGACATATTACTATCTGAGGACCTAGCTATACCACTCCTGGGCATATACCCAGAAGATGCTCTAACACATAACAAGGACATATGCTCCACTATGTTCATAGCAGCTTTATTTATAATAGCCAGAAACTGGAAAGAACCCAGATGCCCTTTAACAGAGGAATGGATACAAAAAATGTGGTACATTTACACAATGGAATATTACACAGCTATTAAAAACAATGAATTGATAAATTCTTATGTAAATGGATGGAACTAGAAAATATCATCCTGAGTGAAGTAACTCAATCACAAAAGAACATACATGGTATTCACTCCACTGATTATTGGATTTTAGCCCAGAAGCTTGAAATACCCAAGATTCAACTCACAGACCACATAAAGCTCATGAAGAATGACGACCAAGTGTGTGTGGGGGGGGGGGGGGGCTTCAATCCTTCTTAGAAGAAGTAACAAAATACTCAGGGGACAAATATGGAGACAAAGTACAGGACAGAAACTGAAGGAGGGGCCGTTTGCAGACCATTCCACCGGGTATCCATCCCATGTGCAGTCACCAAAGGTAGACGTTGATGTGGATGTCAGGAAGTACATGCTGACAGGAGCCTGATATAGCTGTCTCCTTAGAAGTCTGCAAGAGTCTGACATATTCAGAGGCAGATGCTCACAGATAACCATTAAACTGATCATGGGGTTCCCAACAGAGAAGATAAAGTGAAGACTGAAGGAGTTGAGAGGATTAGTGACACCATGAGGAAAGCAACAATACCAACCAACCAGAGCCCCCAGGGTCTAAACCACCAGCCTGGGAGTGCTTAGGGAGGGACACATGACTCCAGCTATATATGCAAGGGAGTTATTTATAAGTGGGAGAAGAGATCCTTGGTCCCATGAAGGCTGGACATCATGGGGGGTAGTATTCGAGGGTGGGGAGGTGAGGTACAGGGAGGGTGGGTGGGGGTACACCATCATAGAGGCAAGAGGAGGGGGAAGGGATAGGAGTTCCTGGGAGGGAGGGGGGAAAGGGGGTAAGAGGAAAACATCTGAAATGTAAATAAAATTTCCAAAAAAAAAAAAAAGAACCACTCTTGAAGCTCACTGCTCTATCACATATAATGTGAATCTGACCTGCCTACATAAAAGGTATAGTTCTTTTGTGGTATGGTGTAATAGCAAAGTGGTAGAACCTACAGTGGGTAGAACCTGAAAGGAGAAAGTAAATATCACAGATCATGGTAACACACATCCCCCTTTTTTCTTCATTGCTTCCTTTCTATGAGCAGCATTGCTCAACAAATTGGCTTGAAATATTGCATTGTGTGACCACAAGCCCAAGACAATAAGCCTACATGAGCCTGGAACAAAACATAAGAACTGAGAGTCAAAATAAGCCTGTTTTAGCTGATTAGTTCATGAAAGAAAAAAGAGAGGAGAGGGAGAGGGACAGGCAGGAGAGGGAGGGGGAGGGGGAGGGGGAAAGAGGAAGGGGGGGTAGGGAAGGAGGGAGTGAGGAGAAGGAAGAAAGAAAGGAAGGAAGAGAGAAAGGCAATGCTCACACAACATGTAACTGACATTTTGTTCCTTAGACTGTATTCATCCTTCCTACTCACTGTAATTGCTAACACCACAGCCATGAGGAATATTGCGTAGGCCTTGGAGTCAATCAACTAACTACCTGCTTCTTTATTTCCAGTAAAAAAAAAAAAAAAAAAACTGGCTTTTTTTACAGCTTTGTCTTCGTCTCAGATTAACTCTCATAATCCCTATAATGAACCAGCGTGACTCACTTTGATTTGGGGTTCTTTAAGATGGGGTTTTTTCTAGGTACCTCTGGTTGTCCAGGGACTCACTATGCAGACCAGGCTGGCTTCATACATTTCCTGTAATTCTGCCTCTGGTGTAGTGGGATTACAAGTCTCTGACTCCCAACTCCCTCTTTTCTTCCTTATCTTGTTTCAAGCACCACTGGTCTTTCTGTATTCTCTTGGGACACAACAACCATTTAAAGATTTAGTAGCTGACATTCCTTCTGCCTAGATAAGCCTGGGATGCACTATCTCAACTATCTCAAAAGAAATGTTCGCATCCTTACTCATCAGGGAAATGCAAATCAAAACAACCCTGAGATTCTACCTCACACCAGTCAGAATGGCTAAGATGAAAATCTCAGGTGACAGCAGATGTTGTTCGAGGATGTGGAGAAAGAGAAACACTCTCTCCATTGTTGTGGATTGCAAACTGATATAACCACTCTGGAAATCAGTCTGGCAGTTCCTCAGAAAATTGGACATATCATTACCTGAGGACCCAGCTATACCACTCCTGGGCATATACCCAGAAGATGCTCTAACACATAACAAGGACATATGCTCCACTATGTTCATAGCAGCTTTATTTATAATAGCCAGAAACTGGAAAGAACCAGATGCCCTTTAACAGAGGAATGGATACAAAAAATTGGTACATTTACACAATGGAATATTACACAGCTATTAAAAACAATGAATTGATAAATTCTTATGTAAATGGATGGAACTAGAAAATATCATCTGAGTGAAGTAACTCAATCACAAAGAACATACATGTATTCACTCCTGATTATTGGAATTTTAGCCCAGAAGCTTGAAATACAGATTCAACTCACAGACCACATAAAGCTCATGAAGAATGACGACCAAGTGTGTGTGGTGGGGGGGCTTCGGTCCTTCTTAGAAGAAGTAACAAAATACTCAGGGAAGCAAATATGGAGACAAAGCACAGGACAGAAACTGAAGGAGGGGCCGTCTGCAGACCATTCCACCTGGGTATCCATTCCAGGTGCAGTCACCAAAGGTAGATGCTGATGTGGATGTCAGGAGGTGCATGCTAACAGGAGCCTGACATAGCTGTTTCCTTAGAGGTCTGCAAGAGTCTGACATATTCAGAGGCAGATGCTCACAGCTAACCATTGAACTGATCATAGGGTTCCCAATGAAGGAGTTAGAGTGAAGACAGAAGGAGTTGAAAGGGTTCACACCCCATGAGGAGAGCAACAATACCAACCAACCAGACCCCCCAGGGTCTAAACCACCAGCCTGGGAACACTTAGGGAGGGATCCATGGCTCCAGCTATATATGCAAGGGAGGTATAGGTGGGAGAAGAGATCCTTGCTCCCATGAAGGCTTTGACTCTGTGGGGGGGGGGGAATTTGAGGGTGAGGAGGTGAGATGGGGGGGTAGGTGGGGGCACACCCTCATAGAAGCAGGAGGACGGGGATGGGATTGGGGATTCCTGGGAGGGAGGGGGGAAATGGGTAAGGGGAGAACATTGAAATGTAAATAAAATATTCAATTAATAAAAAAATTGAATCAATGGACACACACACAAAAAGCATTTGAATATTGACCTACAACTAATTCTTAACTGTGTATCGTTAACTAAAACTTAGGGACTGAGGAAATTATTGAAGTCCAAAAAAAAGTTAAAAGATGTTCTTTGGGAGGAATCTGTTTAACCAACAACACCAGACATTTATATTTTAACTGCTTCTCTGTCTCTGTCTCTCTCTCTCTCTCTGTCTCTCTCTCTCTCTCATGTTGAAGCTCATCATTTCTCTATGTTGACTAGCTCATGAACTTCAGGACTTGTCTGTCTTAAATCCTACGGCTCTGGAGGTACAGGAGAGTAGTATCTCCACATCTGTATTAGTATTTGAATGCCAGGACCCTGTAAGGAAACTCTGCCTGCTTACACAGCAGGCGCTTTACTGAGTAATTGCCCCATCTCTATGTACCTTTAATACATAAATGCATATTTAAGTAACAAACATCAATGTTAACTGATAAATGATTTATGAGAAGTAAAATGAAGGGAGCATAGTAGTAGAGGAATGGAAAAGATGACAAGTTTTACTTTATTTTTAGTGTTCTTTCCTAGTGTTACTCTGCCTTCTGACCAGACTTATCCCTATTAGAATTATGAATTGGTTGTTATTCATGAACAGGCTAACTGTATTCCACGGTCTTATCATATAGCTCAAAAGTTCTTTAAACAATTGGGTTGGTTTTCCTCAACCTTTTGCTATAGCATTGTATTTGAATACTTCATTAAAAGCTATAAGCTTAAGAAAATATTTCCTTAAATGATTCAGCAGTTAAAATGGCTTTTAAGTGCTACAAAACTCATTCATTTTAGAATATAATGACTTCAAAATTTTCTGAGCCTGACTTGAGTAACTTTAATTAAGTAAATTTTTTAAGATATGCTATATTGCCTTTCAACTTTGCAATAATGGAAACAAATGCATTATTGTATAGCAGCAAGAAATCATCTTTAAATCTTTTAGTCTTTCTTGTCAAGGATCCATATGTTAAAGATGAAATTTGAGAGCCATTGGCATGACTACCATGGCTTAGTGAAGAAAGCTGCATACACTTTTCCTGCAAATGGCTACAATAAATGCTAAATAATTTTCATTGCATCTGATGCTTCCAGGAAATTTTCAAAATTTCTAGGACCCTAGTATTAGACTTCTGCGAAGGTATCAAGGATAAACATCACTTTCTTAAATGTATCTAAATTTTTGCTAGGGATCTGTGATAATTTCCTTGTATAGCAAAATGAAAAGAAAATGGTACAATTAATTCAGCTTCAAAAATCAGTTTAATTAATCCATCATTTTTCTTAATTTCAGACTCCCATATAAATCATAGAATGGGACAAGATTTTTGGCACTGTCTAATTCAAGCTTAATTCTGCTGTGGACATAGATCCTGGTCTGTATAAAAGTATCTTTATTCATGAGTTTTTCTAACACAGTTTTATAAATGTGATTGAAACATAGCACATATTCTTTTCCAAGTAATTAATTCTTTTTTTTTTTCAGTTAGTGTAGGCATAGTCTATTAGGCAATTAACTGTGGTAAGCCCAATTATCAAAAACATAATTCATCTGATTTAGAAACTTAACTGACAGAGCAAGTGAACTTTGGCTAACCTTGTGGTACAGAATTAGCGAGTAATAGGGAAACAAGGACATGATCTTTCTAGAGGATTCTAAATGGCAACAATGTTAAGATATAGGAATGGGCTACACAAGATTCATTTGAGGGTGTTTACCACTGCTAAGATTATGCTTTAAGAAACAAATGGAAGTTTATCTACAACAAATGCAGAATCTGGGTTTGTTTTGGGGAAATGGTTCAATTTATTAATTACTGACAAAAAATATTGACAAAAATTTTATCCAAGCATGTGATCAGTAGTTATTTTGCTACTATGAAATCAAGAAGAATCCAGAGCTCCTAAAATGTTCAGTGATATTACACAATATTTCTCATTAGGAAATATACTTTATCTCCCCATAGAAGAAAGAACTAAATTTTACCCCCTAAAAGTATATTTAAATTGATGACTTAAGTGTTATCGAATGGGTCCTAAAGAACCTCCTAACATTGCAGAAGTTTGCCAAAGCTACAGATAAGTCTCTATAACCTCATGATTTGGCCTGAAGAAGAAGACACAACTTATTTATATCGTCAAACATAGAGAAATCAAGCTAGTTCCCAAGTAGAAGCTTTATACGTATTGTCTAACGTTCATGGTTCTAGGTGGTACTTTGCATGCTACCTGAGATAAAAGGTAATTATCAATATTACCCAGCTACAAAATCTGTGACCCACAACAGAATTCTGTTTCGTAGGATATACAGGTACGACAGTGACACACATGTTCTGGGAGTAGCCAGTCACTTATTGATTGAATTTAAGGACATTACATATGATAGAACTCATACTTATCACTGCTAAAGTGGCCAAAATCTTGAGACAAGATATGCATGGACCTTAAAAGGAAAACCTACTGTTATTCTAATGAAGAGACAGAAATAAAATGAAAGCCAATGACATACTGCTATACCCATAATTCAGAGCATCACTGAACCCTCACCAGAGAAGCTTCTTCTTGCCAGAGATGAAAATTAGCACATACACACAACTGCACAGAGTTGTGCCGAGTGAGAGACATTGAAGTACTCAGTACTAAATGGGATCTCGGTTGCAAAAGCCTGCCCATGGCTCAGGAATCTCTGCAGAAGAGAGGCAGAGAAATTTTAATAGGAATTCTGGTATAGGACTCCAAGGAGTTAGTGTCTTCCAGACACAACAAGACTGATGCACATGTGAACTAATAGAGACTGTGGAAGCACATATAAGACCTTCAAACACAAGACCTCCACAGATTCAAGCCGGAAAAAATTCCTAGCACTGAAAAGGAAACTTGACAGTCTCACTCCTAATCAAGAGTCTATTTGTAGTTGATATGTTCTGGTAAAGGAAAATCAGTTCTCTCTTGTAGAGTGACACTGGGTGTATCATATAAACTTTAGGGCAGACCCCATGCCCAGGAGGAATTTACTAACATGAAATGGACTCCATAGTTTTTTTTTGGGTGTGTGTGTGTGTGTGTGTGTGTGTGTGGCTTTGGATTTGCTTTTCTTTTCTCTTTCTTTCTTTCTTTCTTTCTTTCTTTCTTTCTTTCTTTCTTTCTTTTTGGTGGTGTTGTTTGTTTGTTTCTTTCATTTTCCATTTTTTTTGGCTTTTGGATTTTTTGTAGGGGAAGAGTAAAAAGCACACACACATACACACACATACACACACATATACACACACATACACACACATACACACACATACAGAGAGAGAGGGGGAGAGAGAGAGAGAGAGTATGGAGTTAGGGAGTTGTGCTGGGAGGGAAGTGGGGAGGTGGAGAGGCATTAAGAATTATGAAGGGGAAAAATATGAGGAAATTACATGGCATGAAAAATAAATAAATAAATAAATAAATAAATATATAATATATATATATATATAAAATATGACTTAATACTAAATTTCCAAAAGTATTGCATAAATATCTTTAAATATACATTGTATATTTTATGTCACAAAGTGACCTTCAATTTTGTTATCTTTGTAGACTGATTTTTATTTTAAAAAAATTATTTCTTTAATTTTTTGAGACTATATTATAATTTAATCATTTCTCACTTTTCATTCCTCCCTCCAAGCTATACAATATATTGGTTCTTGCTCTCTTTCAAATTTATGGTTTCTTTTTCATTAATTATTTTTATATGCATACATGTATATATTCATAGATAGGTTATAGATAGGTAGATATATAGAGATTCCTAATTACTAGTTATATAATTCTTAATTCCTAATTAGAGAAGTATACCTGTTCAATCTGTATAAGACTACCTGTGTGTGTGTGTGTATATATATATATATGTATTCTATGTTATATGTCTAATGTTATTTTCATTCAATTCATGTTTGGGTGTTCAACTTGGTGATAATTTGTGGAATCCTGAGATCCATAGAAGAGTCAATCTCATAGCAAACTCCCTTTCCTCTGGCTCATACAACCTTTCTGACTTCTCTTCTTCAATGATCCCGATTCTTATGAGTGGGAGTTACAGTGTAGATGGCTCCCACTGGAACTACACTCCATAGTTCTGCATTTGATTTGTTGTGTTTCTATGTAAATGTGTCTCTGTCTGTTGCAAGGAGAAATTATCTTGATTAGTCATGATGAGAACTACTCTTGACTCTAGGTATAAGAACAAATTTTTTAATGGAGTTAGAAACCATGCTAGTTAATAGAGAGTGATTGCAGGTTTTCCTTCAAGCTCCATCACTTCACTCTCTTTAGGTAGTTGGCTAGGTTACCAGTATTTTTCTTGCTGTATTAATTTATTTTTAAAAATATCTCATAAAATTATTTTATAAGATTCACAGAAAATTATAGGTTCCAAAACAAAAATGACAGAATAAAATACAGCAGGTATCTAGACAGAATTGTATAGTGAAGAAGTAATTTTCTCCATTAGTGACATATAAATTTTACAGTAGCACTCAATATCTCAAATAAGTTCTACCTAATACCTAATGTACAGAAATAAGGAAGAAAATTGCATCTCCTTATCAATTGTTAATTTTCAGACCACCTGTATGACCTAAAAAAATCACTTCACTCTAATCGTACTTCATTTACAATTATGATTAGATTTTTAAAGATATATCCAAATAGGACGTAAATGGAGGTAGTAACTGGTGGAAAATATCCCAGAAATGACTGAGAAATGATTTGTTAGAATGACAAATTTGTTTCCCCTGTTGCCGTCATAAATGGAAAACTGTATTTTTTTTGCTTCTATATGCATGATACTGATGTTAATATATGAATTACACACTGAATATGGGAAAAACAAGTAGAGATTTTGGCACTAAAAAATAAATTAAATCATTATTATCTGGTATGAGATTCAAACTTTATTTCTTTAGGATATTCCTTTCACTCTTTCTGTGATATTATCTTTACCTAATTTCTTAAGCAAGATTGTTTATTTCTAGGTGAGTCTTCCTTGTATAATTGTTCAACATTTAAACTGATTCAAGCTGGCTTTTCCTGCTTCTTTTCACCATTTTGCCTTGAGAAACTTTGACACATATTTAAAATGAGTTTATATTGGCCTTAAAGGGTTTCCTTGGGAAAATCTAATTGGAATACCTCACGAAATATTTACATTAGGAATTGGCAATTCAATAAAAATTCAGGGGCAGATTAATAGAAGAGGAAACAAGAGTTTAATGTGTGAAGAGAAACTTAAGGTGACTCTTAGAGATTCCCATACTTATGCACTATGATATGTCTATATTGTTTTCCATGCCCCTCTTTCTATTTATTAACCATCATGTGTAAAATCTACATTAACAATGTCTTTCAATAAACCCAAATTCTGCTCGATATGGAAGTTAAATTCATTAGATAAATGCAATGTGACAGAGAAATGTGCCATGGAAATTGAGTTTGACCGAACTGTCCACAAATATGATCCTCAACCACTACTTTGGATTTCAATATATTATGGGCATACAGAGGAACAGAAGAAGTATACAATATAAATATTCTTTATCAAAGTAAAATTTCGTAAGTTAAAACTTTGCTTGAATCCAATAATTTTATTTTGAAAGGTAAAGTGATATAAAAGTAAGTATGCAACCAGCATTCTTATACATTATTTATAAGTTGAATAACATAAAAGTAATTTCTGAAGAGTATAGCTGTCAAAGACAGTATTATTAGATATGTGCCATTTTCCCATTTACTATGAATCATGTAACATAAAAATAATATCTGGAGAGTTATTATTTTCAAAAGCATTAAATAATTTACTTTTCTAAAAAAAATGATTATGGTAAAACATCCTTTTTTTCCCCAAACCTTAATACTTTAGTATATAAGATACATTTGGTAACAATTGAAGGATGTTTTAATACCTTCAATAGTTACTTGGTCTTTATATCACAGGACATTTATATATTTACATGTGCCCTGTGACATTTTTACTTTTTTAAATTAAATTTAGAATTAATCAAGAAAAGAATAAATAAAACAGGTTCTGATTTATGATAACTCAATTATGAGAAAAACATATGTGTATCTATCCTCTCTTTACTTAGAAATTTTAAACAGAAAATAATAAGCCTTAGTTTAGGCTTTAAATGTTTCCAAAAGAGTGCATATCAAGATTGTCCTATAGCTTATGACATTACTGGGGGATGTCTGAACTTTTAAAAGGTGGGACCAATTGGGAAACAGGCTAATACAGAAATGACTATGAAGGGGATATTGGGAATGCAGGCACTATGTAATAAGCAAATTTTCTGTACACTTGTGTCCCATTATGATGACTGTGCCAACATTGCCACACGCAAAGGACCAAGTAACCATGAAACGAAACTCTTGAAAATGAGTCAAAATAAATCTCTCCTCCTTAAAAGTGATTTATCTCAGGCATTTTGTCACACTGTTGGAATAACTGACTAGTATAGGCTAAAGCCAGTTATGACTCATCTTTTCATTGTTTTTGAAAAAGTGTTCCATCATGTTGCTGAGGTTAGCCTTGACTTCATCTGATCTTTCTCAGACACTCAAGTCACGAGACAACAAGTGTGTCCCTCCATGCCTAGATAAGTAAAACATGGTAAACTTAATATTGAAACTGTGAAACAAATATTATGGTTAGTTGAGCAATGTACATTATTATTCTTGTTAAGCATTCTTCATAGTGCTCAGACATCTTTTTAATTGCATGTTTCTGTATAGTCTTCTCCCGTGGGCATGTTTGGGAGGAAGTTTCTCATATGTGTCATCTGACATGAAATGATCTACCCTAAATGGTAGTCTTTTATGTGCTCTGAGCCCATATTAAATAATACCAAAGGAACAAGCTGAGTACGAACACCCATCACTCTCTGCTTCCAACCAGCATTTGCAGTCAGCAACCTCAAATGCCTGCTGACATGACTTCAAACAACAGTGGCCTATTTTGAACTCCCCTAGAAAGATCTCTGCAACTTTCAGAGAGTTGCAAACCTATGATTTTGACTGCTTTCAAAGCTCATCCAATTAGGTCAGTATCACCCAGAAAAATCTCTCAATTATTCAGTTTATAGTTAAATGATTTGGAAAATTAGTGTCTTCTGAATTCTTGCATCTTCACCTCTCCAAAATATATAGCGTATCACTGTTATCACATTCCAGAGCAGAATACATTAGAAGCTGCACCTGCGTTTACTTAGAGACCATCAAGGACGTTATTAAAATCCCACAGGAGTCAATTTGAGAGCCTTCTAAGTACAATGAACAACATTGAGACTGAAATTTAAACTGTCTCCCAACTGTAAAATAAGTTAAGCATCCTTTATTTTACACAACATTCAAAAGTCACTTCCATCATTTATCCATGGTTTTCTGCCCCTCACCTTTCTAAGAGAACTGTTGGTTCATCCTTGATGTTTTCTGATATAGATCCCGAACATGCTGACATATGGAGCTTTGTTGTGTTCTGAATACATTAGCAAACAATTTTAGGAATCTAAGCACAGCCTGTGCAATTGATTTCTCCCATTTTAATTCAGGCTCTGAGGAAAAATTTGAAAGACACAAAACAACCATGAGATAATGAAGATCTCTGTGAAAGCAAAAAGCCATAAATAAAAAATCACCAGTATGTCAATCATTATGTCAGAGCAAACATCTTCCAGGAAAATAAGTCAGACTGATTTGCACATTACCACTCTCATGATGCACACTCATGCTAAGCCATAAACATCCTTTCTGCTTCTACTGTTGTCTGCACTTACAAAGAATACATTATTAGCAAAGAAAGTAACTAAAATGTGGGATTAAATATCTCTAATTTTGTATCTAAAAATACACTTTTAAGATACCATTAAGATATACAAAGTATTTTCTCAATAAAATTTGCTATTAAAAAAATAGATTCTTTTCTTATCCCCTATATCCTGATTATAGTTTCCCCTCTTTCTATTCTCCCAGTTCTTTCCAATTTTTCCTTCCTTCTTGGTCAGATTATTTTCTGTCTTTTATTAGAAAATATCAGGCTTCTGAGAGATAACAACAAAAATGACAGGAAAAAAATATAGTAAGATGAAGGGAAAAGTTTTATTGAAGTTGGACATGGCAACCTAACAATAAGAAAATAGTCCCAGAAGCAAGAAAGTCAGAGCAGACCAAGTCAATTCTAGAATAATATTAAGCAAATAGCTATAATATATGCACAGAATACATGAAGGACTGTGTGCTTATGTTTCAGTCTCTATGAGCTTATATGCTTCGTTCTTAGTTGATTCTAAAGGCTATTGTCTCCTGGTATTCCCCATCCCCACTGACTATTACAATATTTGTGCCTCTTCTTCCACAGTATTTTTTGAATTCTGAAGGAAGGAAGACCTCTAATTTACATTTTCTCCCCATAATGTCTAGCTGTAGGTCTCTGCATTTTTTTTCATCTGGTTCTGGAGGAGGCACCTTTGATGATGACTGAATAAGGCACAAATGAGTATAGCAGAATATCCTTAGAAATCATTTTATTGATTTTTTTTTGACCAGTTGTAGTTGGTTTTAACCCAGGATTCTGGGCTAACTTGACTCTGGTTCTTGGTTATCCATGCAGTGTCTTATAAAACTTAATATCTTAAGTCAAATAAGACATTGGTTTGCTACTCCTACATGTTCCATATCACCATTATTCTAGCATATTGGTTCAGGTAGGACAGATTATCAGTCAGAGGTTTTATGGAGGAGTTGTCCACATTTCTTTTTTGGTAGTCTACAGAATCTTTCCAAACCTTAAAAACTAGAATGTGGTGGGGGAAGCCTGTGCAGGTACCAGATTGACTTTTCCATGCTCAATGAGTTGTGTGAATTTTTCCTTGGCAATGAGCCCTACGTCATTTGCTGAGAACAATTCTTTGTCTTACCATTATCCTGGGTTGCTTGGGGATTTCCATGGGAACCCCTTGGACAAAATCTCAATTGAATGCAATCCAGTTCCTCCACTGGAAGCCTTGCTGGCTACAAGAGATGGCCATTTGGATTCTGTATTCCTCATTACTTTGTGTCCTCATTAGGATCACCTTTTTACATTCCAGGACCGTTTCCACTGCACTAATTGATGAAACATTATTTCCAGAATGCCCCACAGTTCCAGCTGTTTCTCCCTGACACTCTTTCTCCATCCCAAGCCTCTCCAACATTTGATTCCTCCAACTCCTATCCTCATTTACCCACATCCACCAATAAAATTGATTCTAATTCCCCTTTAAAGGAGGTCTTTCCATCCTTCCTAAACCTTCCTCTTTACCTTAATTCTCTATGTCTACAGATTTTTGGCTTGGTTGGCACTTGCATAGTGGTTAATATCTACATATAAACTAATATATACCACATTTGTCATCCTGGGTCTGATTTACCTTACTCAGAGGGTATTTTCTAAATCTATATGCCTGTAAATTTTATGATGTCATGGGTTTTTTGTTATTGTTATTGTTTTTTAACAGCTGGGTAATCTTCTATTGGGTCAATGTACCACATTTTCTTTATTTTTCTGTTGAAGAACATCTAGGTAATTTTAAGTTTTGGCTATTATGTGTAAAGCTTCAATAAACTTGGTTGAGCAAGTGTCCTTGTGATAGAATGGACTGTCTTTTGCAACTATACTAAGAGTGGTATTGCTGGGTCTTGAGGTTCTACTGTTCTAAGGAACCACCATGTGTTGGTTTGTATATGCTTGGCCCAAGGAATGATGCTATTAAGAGGTATGGACTTGTTGTAGTAGGTATATCACTGTGGGGTATGGGTTTAAATACCCTCAACCTAGCTGCCTGAAAGTAAGTCTTCTACTAGTAGCCTTCAATGAATATGTAGAACTCTCAGCCCTACCTGCACGCTGCCTCCCTAGATGCTGCCCTTCTCCCACCTTGATGATGATGAAATGAACCTCTGAATCTGTAAGCCAGCCCCAATTAAATGTTGTCCTTTATAAGACTTGCCTTGGTCATGGTGTCTGTTCACAGCAGTACAACCCTATCTAAGACACAACATATTGATTTCCATAGTAGGTATACAAATTTGCACTACCACTTGCAAAGAAGTGTTCTCTTTGTTTCATATCCTTGCCAGCATAAGCTGTCACTTGTGTTACTGATTTTAGCCATTCTGACACATGTAAGTTAAAATCCCAAATCAGTATTGAATCAATGTCCAAGATGGCTAAGGATGCTGACTATTTCCTTAAGTGTTTCTGAGCCATTTGTGATTTCTTTATTGAAAATTCTCTGTTTACATATATACCTCATTTTTAAAATTATACCATTTTATGATACCTAGTTTCCTGTGTTCTTTGTTAGCTGGATGTGTCGGTGTCCTTTGTCTTACAGGAGCTTGTCAGTTTCATGAGGTTAAATTTATTAATTATTATTTTTTGTCCCTGTGCTATTGATGTTCTGTTCAGAAAGTTGTCTTCTGTGCCAATGTGCTCAAGGATATACCATATTTTCCCATCTGTCGGGTCTGGTGTACCTAGCTTTATGTTGAGGTCTTTGATCCACTTGGTCTTATGTTTTCTGAAGGGATAAATATGAATCTATTTGTGTTCTTCTACATGTAGGCATTCAGTTTAACCAGCAACATTTGTTGAAAGATACTATCTTTTTTTCACAGTGTGTATTTCTGCCTTCTTTATCAAAAAACAGCTGTCCATATGTACCATGTGCATTTGGATTTATACCTGGGTCTTCAGTTTAATTATTTGATCAACATTTCAGTTTTTATGTCATAGCATGATGTTTTGTTATGGTGGTTGTAAGTGTTGTTATTTTTTACTATGTAATACAATTTGAATTCAAGGATGGTGATACCTCCAGCAATTCTTCTATTGCTCAGGGTTGTTTTAGCTATTCTGGCTTTATCCCAAAGAAGCAGATATGGTGTGATATATGAAAAAAATCAATAAATTTAATTCAGTATTCCTTTATGATAAAATTCTAGGAGAAATTAGGAATACAAGGGATATACACAAACATAAAAGGGCATTTAACAGGAAACTGACGGCCAATAAAAAATTAAATGGAGAGAAACTCAAAACATGTCACTAATATCAGGAACAAGACAAAGCTATTCACCTTCTCTACATCTTTCTCATATAGTTCTTGAAATTTTATCCAGAACAAAAGACAACAGAATAAGATCAAGGGAATACAAATTGCAAAGGAAGACGTTAAAAATCATTATTTGTAAATGATATGATAGTATGCATAATTGTCCTAAAAATTCCACCAGGGAATTCTACCACTGATAAACTATATCTTGAGGTAACTTTAATCAAGCAAGTGAAAGCCTTGCATAATAAAAGTTCAAATTTTGAGGAAGTAAGTTGAGGAAGATAAAAGAGGATGGAAAATCTTCCATGTTCATTGTTCAGTAGGATTAACATAGTAAAAATGGCCATCTTACCAAAAGTGATCTACAGATTCAATTCTATCCCTATCAAAGATCCCAACATAATTATTTAAAGACATTGATAGGACAGTTCTAAACTTCATATACAGTTATTTTTATTACTTTTCTGTTTTTGATATTATAACACATTTTCTACTTCCCCTTTCTTCCTCAAAACTCTCTCATATAACCTTCTTTACTCTCTTTCAAATCCCTAGACTATTTTTATTGTCACAAACTCAAACACATACACACAAATATATGCATTTATATTCTTTTTTTCTTTTTATTTACACTTCAGATTTTATTCCCGTCCTAGTCTGTCCTCTGAATGTTCCACATCCCACAACTCTTCTCCACCCTCCTTGTCTCCATGAGGATGACCGTTGCCCCCACCCCCACCACAATACCTCTAAACCCCTAGGGGCCTCCAATCTCTTAAGGTTAGATGCATCTTCTCTGACTGTGTCCAGACCTGGAAGTCCTCTGCTGTATATGTGTTTGGGGCCTCATATCAGCTGGTGTATGCTGCCTGGTTGGTGATTCAGTGTATGAGAGATCTCGGGGGTCCAGGTTAATTGAGACTGCTACAGGGTCGCCCTCCTCCTCACCTTCTTCCAGCTTTTCCCTGATTCAACCACAGGCATCAGCAGCTTCTGTCCATTGTTTGTGTTCAAATATCTGCATCTGACACTTTCAGCTGCTTGTTGGGTCTTTTGAAGGGAAGTCATGATAGGTCCCATTTTTATTTCCTTTTTTTTATTGGATATTTTATTTACATTTCAGATGTTATCCCTTTCACCATATTTCCCCCACACCCAGAAATCCACTATCCCATCCTGCCTCCTCCTGCTTCTATGAGGATGTGCTCCCACCCACCCACTCACTCTCACCCACTGCCCTCGAATTACATCACATTGGGGCATCCAGCCTTCACCAAGGACCACCTATCCTACCTATGGCCAACAAAGCCATCCTCCCTTACATATACAACTGGAGACATGAGGCCATCCCTATGTGCTCCCAGGCTGGTGGTTTAGACCCTGGGAGCTCTGGTTGGTTGGTTTTGTTGCTCTCCCCATGGGGCCACAAACCCTTCAGCTCCTTTAGTTTTCTCTCTGACTTCTCTATTTGGAACCCCATGATCAGTTCAATGAGCAGTTCTGTGAGCATCTGCCTCTGTATATGGCAGGCTCTGGCAGACCTCTAAGAAGACAGCTATATCAGGCTCCTCTCAGCATGTATTTCCTGGCATCCATATCAGCGTCTGCCTTTAGTGACTGCACATGGGATGGATACCCAGGTAGAGCAGTCCCCGAACTGGCCCCTCCTTCACTTTCTGTTCCACACTTTGTCTCCATATTTGCTCCATGAGTATTTTGCTACTCCTTCTAAGAAGGACCAAAGCACTCACACTTTGGTCTTCCTTCTTCAGGAGCTTCATGTAGCCTGTAGTTGTATCTTGCATATTTCGAGCTTTTGGACTAATATACACTTATCAGTGAATGCATAGCATGTATGTTCTTTTGTGACTGGGTTACCTCACTCAGGATGATATTTTGTAGTTCCATCCATTTGCCTAAGAATTTCATGAAGTCATTGTTTTTAATAGCTGAGTAATATTCCACTGTATAAATGTACCACAATTTCTGTACCTATTCCTTTGTTGAAGGACATCTGGGTTCTTTCCAGCTTCTGGCTATTATAAATAAGGCTGCTCTGAATAGAGTGGAGAATGTGTCCTTGTTGGTATTGCCCAGGAGTGGCATAACTGGGTCCTCAGGTAATGTTATGTCCCATTTTCTGAGGAACTGCCAGACTGATTTCCAGAGTGGATATATCAGTTTGCAATCACCAACAATGGAAGAGTGTTCCTCTTTCTCCACATCCTCGACAACATCTGCTAACACCTGAGATTTTGATCTTAGCCATTCTGACTGGTGTGAGGTGGAATCTCAGGGTTGTTTTGATTTGCATTTCCGGATGACTAAGGATGTTGAACATTTTTTTAGGTGTTTCACAGCCATTTGAGTTTCTCAGTTGAGAATTCTTTGTTTAGCTCTGTAAAAATCAGGGACTAGACAAGGCTGCCCATTCTCTCCCTACCTATTCAATATAGTAATGGAAGTCCTAGCCAGAGCAATTAGACAGCAAAAGGAAGTCAAAGGATATAAACAGGAAAAAAGATGTCAAAATATCACTATTTGCAGATGACATAATAGTATACTTATCTAACCTCAAAGATCCACCAGAGGACTCCTAAACCTGATAAACAACTTTAGCAAAGTGGATGGATATAAAATTAATTCAAACAAATCAGTAGCCCTTTTCTACTCAAAGGATAAACAGGCTGAGAAAAATTAGAGAAATGATACCCTTTCACAATAGTCACAAATAATATAAAATACCTTGGTGTGAATCTAACCAAGGAAGTGAAAGATCTGTCTGAAAAGAACTTCAAGTCTCTGAATAAAGAAATTGAAGAAGATTTCAGAAGATGGAAAGACCTCCCATGCTCATGGATTGGCAGGATTAATATAGTAAAATGGTCATATTGCTGAAAGCAGCCTTCAGATTCAATACAATCTCCATCAAGATTCCAACTCAGTTCTTCATAGAGATAGAAAAACTATTTGCAAATTCCTTTGGAATAACAAAAAACCCAGGATAGCAAACACTATCCTGAAAAACAAAAGAACTTAAGGGGGAATCACCATCCCTGACCTAAAGCTGTACTACAGAGCAATACTGATAAAAACTGCATGGTATTAGTACAGAGACAGGCAAGAAAATCAATGGAATAGAATTGAAGATCCAGAAATGAACTCACATACCTATTGTCACTTGATCTTTGAGAAAGGACCTGAAAACTGTCTAGTGGAAAAAGGACAGCATTTTCAACAAATGGTGCTGGTTCAACTGGCAGTCAGCATGTAGAAGAATGCAAATCAATCCATTCTTATCTCTTTGTACAAAACTCAAGTCCAAGTGGATAAAGGACTTTCACATAAAACTAGATACACCGAAACTAATAGAAGAGAAGGTGGGGAAGAGCCTCAAATACTTAGGCACAGGGAAAAGTTCCTGAACAGAACACCAATGACTTATGCTCTAAGATCAAGAATTGACAAATGAGACCTCATAAAAAGCCTCTGTAATGCAAAGGACACTGTCAATAGGACAAAATGGCAACCAACAAATTGGGAAAAGATCTTTACCAATCCTACTTCCGATAGAGGACTAATATCCTATAGAGATACAGATACACATACACATACACATACAGATACAGATACACTCAGTGATACAGATAGTATACAGATAGATACAGATACAGATACATCGATATATACAATAATACATCATATACATACATATATACACATACACATATACATTATGCATATGCATATACATCATAGACATATACATCATAGACATATACACATATACATATACATAAGAACTCAAGAAATTAGACTCCAGACAACCAGATAGGTCCATTTTGTGAGCGCTCCATACCCTCAGTAATATTGTCAGGCCTTGGGCCTCCTCTTGAGCTGGATCCCACTTTGGGTCTGTCCCTGGACATTCTTTTCCTCAAGCTCTTCTCCATTTCTATACCTGCAGTTCTTTCAGACAGGAAAAATTATGGTTCAGAGTTCTGACTGTGAGATAGCAACCTATCCCTCACTAGATGTCCTGTCTTTCTGCTGGAGGTGGGTTCTACAGGTTCCCTCTCTCCACTGTAGGGTATTTCATCTAGGGTCCCTCTCTTTAAGTCCTGAGAGTCTCTCACCTGCCAGGTCTCTGGTATATTCTGGAGGGATCCCCTAACCTCCTACCTCCCGAGGTTGTCTGTTTCCATTCTTTCTGCTGACCCTCAGGGCTTCAGTCCTTTTCCCCCCCCAATACCAGATCATGCTCCAATGCATCTATATCCTTAATATTTGTACAAAATACATATACAGAACATAAATATGTTAGTGATATTTGTAAGAGTCATATAATTTGCTTAAATAGGTTGCATATGAAAATAATGCAATTATGAATATTATTTGCCTGATAGCAACTAAAATTAACTAAGTAGGAGACAAGCCTCCGCATGCTGGAGTGGTATTATCTAATTTTCATAAATCTCTAGGCATGTCTGTGTGAAAGTCTCTAGACTAGGTAAAGTCAACAGGAACATTCCACTTAGCTGTGGGATGTACCAGTCAATAGGATGGTTATCTTGAGATGAACAAAAGAATAAAACTCACAGGGCATGGAAACTATACACTGTCTTCTTCCTGACTGTGAATGCAGTTTGACCAGATTCTTCAAGCTATGACTCAGCTCCAGTGATAGAAAGTACCCTTCAACTTGGAGCCAGAATGAAGCTCTTTCCTTAAATTGTGTTTTCAATGTAGCAGAATAGGAAAGGAAGTAATACATACAACAAGATATTTCTAATGTACATATTTATGATTGTCTATTTTATTTAACTGGGGAGTAAGTTCTACACATAATCCCATCCATTAATTTATTCATCTAATACCATTTTTTAAATTCCAAGGCTAAGTATAGTAGAATATGGACAATTAAACATAGCTTAAAAATTATGTCCATATATTTTAATCACAATTTTAAACTGTAGTTATTCTTGATATCAAACTAAAGCAACTTAAGTGTATATCTTGAAAAGGATAAATAATTAATTTTTAAAAACTACAAGTTAATATGAAATGATCATGCTTTGTACATCAGACACTATTAACACTCTATAATAGTAGAACAAATTTCTGGGGACTTTCACATTTTGTTCAAACTTCAAGAAATCAAAGGCCATATAAAATCATAAACAAAGTATTAAATAGATACATAGACATTTTAATATTATGCATTCAGTAAATTTTAAACTTCACATGTGTGTGTATGTGTGCATTTGTGTAGGTGTATGTGTGTGGGCATGCTAGTTTCAAATCATATTTTGATGAACTAGGCTGTATCTCATTTTATCCTGTAAAAAAAATTTGAAAATATGATAGAATAAAATAGTGCCACTGGAATATGACTTTTGAAGGCCAGGTACTATAAGCCTATTTTTTCATGTAGGTAATTATACAATTATTTTATTTGTGGAAAAAAAAAACTGTTTTCACGCACTCTACAAAACAACATATTCTAACTTAAAATCAAAACTTTTCTTTTCGCATTTTTTTCTTCACATGCAAATTAATTCATGGGTCTCCCAAGATGTTATTCACCCCATAGTGCATATGCTTGCTTTTGCATTTGCTTTATTTGGCACTTATTTTCTTGTAGAATATCAGATCTTTTCATTTAGATAATTCTCTAATCAAAAATTCACACAAAAGTTCAAAATGGCATTCACACCAGTGTCTAGACTGGAGACAGCCTTATTATTATTAATTCACTGTAAAACTATCATTAAAGAAGGATCACTAACTTAAATCATAATTGTCTTATGTACTCAGGGAGTGTGTAAACACATGCGTATTGTATTTGATCTTCGTGGTAGTAAATAGTTGTTTTATTTATTGAGATGATAATTACAGCGTTCTCATTTTCCTTGCTTTCCTTATTGCCAAAGTCTAATTTACTATTAGGAACCAGAGTCAAAAGTTCAAAGTAGCATTGAAATATCCCTTAACTAAATAGAAACCAGTTTCTAATTAAAATACATTCTCTCAATTATGAAACAATGATCAACATATAATGAATTTCACAAATACTAGAGGAAGACAGGCATGGGACACATAAGGCTATTCCAAACAGGGAAAATGGGAAAAATAAATGAAGAATAAGTTCATAGATCATCTGTGGTCTAATGTAGAAAACAACATTAACCATCAAGGCTAATGATTAATATTCTTTGTCTTCATGTTCTACCTTTCATGGCTGAGTGCTTCTAAAGCTTTGTCAAGTAAACATTAGATCCACAAGCCTCCAGGCAACCAAATCACCCATGGAATTCATGTGTGTATATGTGGATTTCCATGCATTGGGTTACCATAAGTTCTTCAAGCCTTCATTCCAGGTGGGAATCACATCATTTTCCATGATTCCAATAGGCTCTGAACTGGAAGGTCTGTGTGGTGGTCTCGCCTTATAATAGGACTCCATCTCCTGGATCTTGTACTCCAAGCTTATAATGTTTTATTCATTCAGAAGGTACACTTTGTTTATCTTGAAACAGGTAGATTATTTGATTCTCAAATAATCATTTGGACACATACTTAGCATTCTTTCCATTGTGGAAATTAGTTCTATAAGTATCTGTTCCAAGATGTTTAAAAATAATATAAGAACAATAAATGTGTAACTTTTATTTCTCTTGTAGATAATAATTCCATTAAAATCACTTCTCTTTTAAAATATTTTACCTTAAATAGAAAAAAAGAACAAATCTGTTCCTACAAAACTATGCAAAGAAATTACCTCAGTAATATATTAAGCTTAACCACTCAAAGTTCTGCTTTCCACAAACACTAGTTAGATATAGAAACCTTCTCCGTTTACAAACTCAATTTAGAAAATTGTGAGCTCCCCTTTCAAATCATGAGTTCTTATGCAAAAAATAGTTTGAGTTCTTCCTTTTCATTAGTGTTTCCTTGATCTCCTTAAGTTGTCTTGTTACTCTAGACTTCAAGCACTATATTGAGTAGAGCAATATAAACTGGACAACATTTTCTTGTTCTTGATTTCAGTGGAAATATTTTGAGTTTTACTCCATCTATGTTGATGTTGTTTTTGAGCTTGCTGTAAACTACCAGTATTATTTAGAGCTATGTTCCTTTAATCCCTAGACTTTCCATTACTTCTGTTATGAAGGCGTTTTTGTAAATGAGTTAACCTTAATATAAATAGTGAATTCATTAGGTGACTATATTTCTTTACCTTATACTATTCCCCAATAACCACAAAAAATTTAAAATTTATTCAAAACTGTATTCTACAGCTGAGCAATTATTGATCAACCTTTACCTCCAATGCTAATCTGGCTACCTCCCATCTCCATCCCATGATATTTGCATTTTATTTTTGATCTGTCTCTTTTAACCTCTTCTTCATGGCTCCAATTCCTCCATCCTGCCAGCTGAGATTCATGGTGTAAGCATTACAATGCCATGTCCAGAAAGAAAAAAGATATGAGAACACAGAAATCATCATTTGGATAATGCAAGTGTAAAGTTTACACAAAGTAAAATATTATGGCTATATGTGTTGTTGTTGTTTTTTTTTCCAAAAGCTTTTATGCATCTAATGAGAAGATTATATGGTGTTTTTTGTTTTGGTTTGGTTTTTTTTTTTTTTTTTTTTGTTTTACAGTCTGTTTATAACCTGGAATAAAATTTTCAATCTATAAGTGTTGAACAAACCCTACATAATGGGTACAATCTACTTGATTATGGTAGATGATCTTTTTTTGATGTGTTCTTGCATTTAGTCTGCAAATATTTACTGGAAATTTTTGCATCTATGTTCACAAGAGGGAAAATCTGCAATTCTTTTTCATTGCCTTTGTGTGGTTTAGTGATCAGTGTAATTGAAGCCTCATAAAAAGAATTAAACAATGTCTTCTATGTTTCTTTTTTGAAGCCTAATTTGAGCAGTATTGGCATTACTTTGAAAGTTGGTAGAATTCTTTACTGAATCCATATGGTCCTGAGCTATTTTTTCCTTAGCTGGGAAGGGGAAGCATTAATTGATGCTTCTATTTCACTGAGGTTATTGATCTGCTTGAATTGATTAACTTTGGAAGGTGGTGTGCATGAAGACATTTATCCATTTCTCTTATGTTTTGTAATTTGGTAGATTGTAGTTCTTATCTTTTGTTTTGTTTTAAAGCATTTCTTTGATTCTTTGAGTTCCACTGAATCTCTTATTATGTCTCTCTTTCCCCTCTAATTATATTAATTTGGATCTTTTGATCTGGCTCCATTATTCAGTTAATTTGGTGACGGTTTATCCATGGTGGCAGTTTGTTGTTGTTGTTGTTGTTTTGCTTTGCTTTGTTTGAAGTATGTCTTTAAGATTTTCTGTGTTTCATCGGTGTCTATTGTTATGTCTGCATTTTCCCCTCTATCTAATTTTATGAATTTGAATGTTAGGATCATCTCTCCCCATTGAAAAGTTCATGGGAGGTGGAAGGGTGTGAGAGGAGTTGGGAAAGGGAACCTACACTTAGAATGTATTTAATATAAAAATTCCACTTGAAGCTGTTTAAAAGAAGAAAATAACCTGTGCTCTTAATTTTTTCTAAGACTCAAAATATGTCTCAATTAACAGTCATGTGTATATAAGTGCAAGACAGTGTGAGGTGTTTCTACAACTCTCTTACTTCTAAGTCCTCACCAAAATTTCATAAAATACAGTACTAAGGCTTCCATTACTACAATGAGATGATTCATACCTTGTACCTCAAGAGTCTTCAGTTTCTAAAAACCCAGATATAAAGTTACTTCGATGCTTTAGATACTTGCTACAAGTGTTCATACAACTCATTATCATATTTATATCTGATATATATGTATTGTCATAAAAAGACATAACTCCCAATCACATAACAGTCATCTTCTAATACCATCTATTTGGAGATCAGGATTTCAAGATATGGACATGGGGGTTATGCTGTGACTAGCCTGGCCTTGTATTTTGACGCTAATTCCCCTTTCCTGTGAAGGGCTGCAGAGGAGGAGTGAATCAGTACACAGGTGACTGCTATTGAACCTTCTGCCCACCTTAATTTGTAAAATAAAGGGTGGAGCCAGTGATTAGACGGAAGAAGGGAAGGTGGAGAAATGAAGGTTTGTGGGAAGAGAGCAGAGGGAGTGAGGAGAGAGAAGACAATGGAGGACAATGGAGGAGGAGGATGGAGGAAGACGATGGAGAAGCAGGAGATAGAAGGACAAACGCAGGGTCTGGAAAACCCTCAAGTTATAAGGATCTCATAGCAGGTGAATAGAGTAGTGAAGTGGTAAATCTGCTCAGTCTAGGCTTGCAGAATATATTCATAATTATTGAGTTGTGTTTTCTTTGACCAATCCTATTTGGGTTGGAGATTTACCGCAACAGGGTTATATAGCTCTTCATACAATAGTAGGGCATAATTAAAATTAGATCACATATAAAATTTCTTTAAAATTTTATTCAGCAATTATAGTATATTCAATACAGCATAATGTGTAAAGCAAGAAAATTTAACAATTGTTTCCAGAGAGCAAAGTTGTCACTTGAAAAGTGTTATTCAACACAGCACAGGTTCAAAAATGATCTAGATAATCTTCTGAAACCTACCTCACAACATTCTACCTCATGAGAATCAGGACATGGGTGTATGAGAGCTATATTTTAGAACAATGAGCAAGCCATTACCAGGTAGAGACATATATGTTTGTGGGGAAAGATCATTTTAAGGATAGGAAAAGGCATTATTGATCAATGTCCATAACTGAGGTAGTTAACACAGAAGAATAAGCAGATACATTCTTAATTATGTATATTTGTCTGTGTGTGGATGTGTGAGTGTCGATGTCCATAAATGCCATAAATGGTGTCAAATTTCCTTGAAGATGGAATTTTAGACAATTGTTAGTCGTGTGATATGAGTGGTAGAAAACCATTAGAAAACAAAGTCAGGTCTTTTTTTGAGGACATTGCATGCTCTTAACTGTGGGCCCATACCTCCAGACCAAAGAACAAGGGACTTTAATAGAAATGTATCTGTCCAAATTTTGGCCTGCTGAAGTTGAAATGCCAGTATGGCCAAGTATAGATAATAGCAAATCATTTTACAGAAGCCTTTGCATGGAACCTCAGGACAAGGACTTATGATAGTTGTCATTATTCAAATTGTGGCAAAGTTACAGACCAGATAGATTTTAGAAAGACAGAAAATAATAAAAGACCATAATAAATCTCCAAGAAAAACTAACATTGGGGCGGTGTTTCAAGAATGAACAAGTAGCTGTGTTTTAAGCTTGGAAGACACCCAGGGACAATAGATAGTTCGAGAGAGCAGAAGAAAAGACACAGTGTTTAGATAGATGGCCAAATCCAAACGACTATGCCAGGAAAATAAACCTAAAAAATCACCAATCCATGTAATAATGGATGAGCACCAATAAAATTTTCTAGTACCTTATTAATGGAGTTATTTGTGACACCTGTGTCTTGTCTGAGGACTAAAGCAAAATGAATAATGAAGAAATAATATCATATGGCCAGGGAACCAGAGAGTGATGACATATTGAGGTGTTTAATTATAATGGATGCTATCATAGAAAACACATCTGAAGGAAAGAAACCAGAGGGTGGCAGAAATCTAAAATTTGGAGCCACCTTTCATCTATCAGAGCTACTATACTTCCTCTTTCATGCCTGTTTCTGAGCGTGTTTCCTTAAATAGCATTGATTTTATGTACTAGCCTGAAGTTGATGTCATACTGAAAGTGTGTCTTAAATATCCTGCCTGAGTGTCAAAGAACCAGCTTTGAAGAGAACCTAACTTAAGCCTTCTCATAATATGAGATGTGTATGTGTATATGTATGTGTTATATATATGTAAATATTATATGTGGTGTGTATTATATTATGATTATATATAGTTGTGTGTGTTTTGTATGTGTGTGTGTGTATGTGTTGTGTATGAGTGTGTGTATCACATACATATGTATACAGAAACATTACATTACAGCAATTGGTTTTAGAGTTTAAGCTACTTGGAAATAAACATATATAAAATGTCCTAAGTAGGAAGAAGTGTTCATTTCTCCTGATGCTTGCTGGTCCTATAAATCCAGGAACAGTATAAAGTTAAAATTGCATCTCTTAACTATTCTTCAAAATCCAACTAGTGGGATTTTTATGAGAAACCACATCCAGGGCTTTCAGCTGTTATCCAAAAAGTATCTGCCTAGTAGTGAATGAGGGAAAAACCTGTATTCACAACTGCTGTGAATACTAACTTATACAAACACTTTGAAAAACACCTTAGTAATATGTTTTGCTGGCTTTTGGATTTTGGATTTTGGTTTTTAAGAGACTGGGTTTCACTATGTAGCCTTGGAGGTACTGGAACTCACTATGTAAAACATAATGGCCACAAATTCATAGAGATCCACCTTCCTCTGCTTTCCAAGTGCTGGGATTACAGGCATGCACTTCCAGGCCTGGAGTGCTTCTAAAGTGGTAAGGCACAGCAGTATTATGTTAGCAGTCTTTTACATGTTTTTAAATGCTCTTTACTCATGAATACAAAAATTGCTAATTGAGCTTATAGGCTGTGTTACTCATTTCCTCCTTTTCTATTGCAAGGCAATTTCATCAGATAGAGTCTTAAAATCAATGCATCACACAATATACTAGAGGGAAGTCACTAAGATGACTATAGCAAAACTTCTGTTGAGCTGTAATTCATTGAAATGATGCTTACAATCTTAAGTAACATATGTATCAGGATACTAGCTCATAGCTATGACACAGCTGTTTGTGATACATATAGCTTTTATACAGATCAGAAAAGGCACATAACCATATACCTGCAATTGGAACAATTCTATACTAACTTTCATTTCTTTATAAAATCACACCATTTTGTGTCTACAACTAGCAATTTTACATGCTCATTTTTTTTCCTTTGATTCGCTTATCTATTCCACATTAGAATATTAGATACTGCTGCTTAATAATAATGAATGTTTGGTACTTTTAGTATCCTTCTAGTTGGTCTGGATTTTTAACTTGTTTTATTGTTTCATTTAATTAAAAACAAATTGAATGATATTTGTCAGTGATAAGGTGGCTCTCTTTCTCTCCTTGATAATATATAGAAGACTTTAATCATATTTAAAAATTGTGGAAAGGCTTAGGTGGTTATTGTTACAAAGGATAATAAAGGCTGGGAAGTGACTCAATGGCATGGTGTTTACCTGCCCTGCATAAGTATCTATGTATACAATCTTCAACATCTCAGAAAATAAGGAATATTTTAAAAATATTAGCAATAAATATAAAATTTACCAAAACTTTCTTTCATATGAACTCCATGTTAGACACTGAATTAAGAAGAAAATAGGAATATTTTAAATATATTATTTCACTTTTTTCATTCTATACCACACATAGCAAATAACATAATTAATAATTAATTCCAAAGTAGCCTTATAATTATATAAAACCTTTAAGGTGGGCTATTTTGTAGATACTGTCACTCTCTACCTTCTCCTCAATTATGCAAACGAACAAGTTATATTTAGGAATGTGTACATATATTCATATATGCACTCAGTAACAGTTAATGAATAAAAGAGGCCATACATTTGAAGGAGATTGGAGAGTGGTATGTGAATGCTTTCGAGGAATGAAAATGAAAGGAGAAATGTTGTAATTATGTTGTAATATCAAAAGACAAAAAATTAAAAACCTTAATATTTATAAATTCACAATATATGTATATTCTGACCTATTAGAAAAGGCATCTTGTTGTTTCTCCCAGTTTACCCTCATTCAAACTGAACTGAATGCAGATAAGCAGAACAATAATGCTGAGAGCCAACCACACTTCAGCATGGATACAAAGTCTGTTGTTGCCTTTTTCTCCACACTGAGCAGAATCCTTTGTGAATGCTCATTCCTCTTCCTGTGGATTTATCATCACTTTCTCCACAGCTACACATATTCATGGATATGGCACAGTGTTCCAGGAAATCATGGCTAGTATTGACCTCATGTTCTTCTTTGTTAAGCTCCCCTTTCCTGTTTTGATAACACTACCAGATGCAATTTTCAGCTACTTTCTAGAGATGTGATAGCTAAAGATCATAAATTTAAATGTGCAGAATATTGAAATAATTCTCATATGAAAATGGTTAATTTAATACTTCCATATCTAAGTATACAAATGGAACAAATTAACAAGAATTGTACAAAAATAAGTACCCAGGAAGACACCATGACCTTTGGAGATTTGTGCAAACTTGGTTCAAATTCTCTGTTTTAAATTATTAAAAGTCCAGAGATTACAATGATTTTCATGATTTGGAGCACTCCTCTCATGAGCTATTCTAAAATGGGCCCCTTTCTAATATGTTTATCCTAGAACAGAAAGTTTTATTCACATCTAGGGACTCTTTAGATAAAATTCTAGATTGTCTTATTTCTAATATTGTACTGCTAACCATTTCGAAATGGATCTCTGAGGAATGGGATCTTCTGTTTCTTTAGTTTCTTCAAATTTCTATGGTATAAATATTTCACTGTGGTAATCTTCAATGTGTCTAAATGTGATGTCACTCCATTCAGAGTAGGAACTAACAAGTCAAATAGATAACTGGCTTATGGTTGCCTTTATGGACTGGCTTCCAAGCAAAATTCTCATCACCAAAGATATTTCTATCTTTCCTTCACCAAAGCACAACCATCAACCTTTCAAAGGGTGGGGCTCTCTATCTCACTCCCTCACTCCAAGGAATTGGTGAAGTTGATATCTAATCCATTAGAAGAACAGGAAACTTTCAATTTCACCCTGCTGGTCAGAAGAAAGTGAATGATCTACATGCTATAACTTCCCAAACTATTCTCACTGAGAGACATACATCTTCCTTGATATGTCTTAGGATGCTCTTCAAGGTTCATCCACTGGCAGAGATTCTATTGCTCTGAGACTGTCAGATTAATAGGCAGGTGGATATGACACATGTATTCCCAGCTGAACCCTGAGATGATAGACAATGTGAATATTCTAGCCAATTAGTTATTGGCCTATTCAGATTCAACATAACTGTAAATCTCACTAATATCAAAATAAATACAGATGAAAGTGCCAAGATCTGCCCTTTCCAACTTTCTGACCCAAAAATAATCAGAAAAGGAAGTGTTTCATAAGCTAACAAGTTTAATGTGGTATTCTCATTCATCCAAAGACATTATAATTATAGTTATTGAAAGTAAACATTTCTCTTCATGAATAAGTATACTTTATCAATGATAATAATTTAAATTAATAGGCATATGAATAATACATCTTTACTCATCAAGAAGACACATGCAAGCAAAGTGTATAATCTGTTCAGAAAATATCCACTGCCTCTAAGAACAGGATTCTGACTTAGACACTTATAATTTTTCTGAGGGCACCTTACGTACTGCTTCATTTTGTAAGGCTAAACATCTTTAGGATTTCTCACCCCTGCTTTGCACTCAGTTAACTCCTTCTTACCCACATCTTTCCAGGAATAAGGGAGAGAATGATGGTGAAAGACCTGTCATTCTGCAGTGGAGGTAGAAGCATGGTTTTGCACAAAGGTAATATCACCATATATATTGCTTGTAGCTAGAGAATTAACACAAGGAGAAGTGTTTCAGTTTGAAATTTTGTGGACACAATTTCTTTATCATAGGTTGTTTTATTCAAAGTTTCTTGAACTTTAATTTTCAAAGTGATTTTGGTCAGCTTCTATTAGTTTCAGCTTAATTCAAAGAGATTCCTCTTTCTAATGTTGGAAATAATGTTGCATGGTAAAAGACTCAGAAGAGTTGAGACAGAATTGTTAACTCTGCTGCTTAAGATCAGGGCAAACCCACCAGCTTGACTGTTCAAGATCATCCAACGAAAGTGGCATAAATTTAACCTGGAATTGGGCCAGGTCCCACTGTTACCACTTTAACTGAAGCCCATCAGCCAGTGTGGAAGTGTGAGGAGTAGCACTTTCTCTAACACTGTGCCTGCTGGATGCCCCTGATAAGTGGCAGAAGCTTCATTACCATAAGATGAAATGCCAAATTAATTCTAATTATCCTGATCATTGAACATTTAAATGAAAATGAAGACATTAAAGGTAACTAATTACTAAGAGGGCCATTTCTGAGAATGAATTATGAAAGATTTTAAACAAAGACATTGTAAAGCAATGAGCTTCAACTGCCCAGATCTTGCCAGCTTGTATGTTTGTACTGATCACATTGAATTTATACACCAGGAAATTGGGAGTGATTTGGTTGCTAAGAGAATGTAGTGAGGGCCCTGAGGAGAAATCCATCCCTATTTGTCTTTCCTAAAACATAATCCTCACTTATTTCTAAATAACAACTTTATTATTTTTCAGACCTAAACATAGATTAGCTAGAAAGAGAATGAAAAACCAAAAGAATAAAGTAGAAAATGCATGGTTTAAATAATTGTGAGCTACATGAATGAACATTCACAGAAAAAGAAAATAAAATATCATAGTTCTGTAGCATGCATCATTTATAGTGATGAAATGGAAAGACTAGTATTGATCTTATCAGATGACTATATAATTAGTAAGAAGGTAGGGAAATATATTTGGCTTAAATTAAAACACAAAAACTGTTATCATTTCATCCAAGTCAACAAGACAAATGTTTAAATATTTTGACTAGTTGAAAATTTCACTCTATAATTTTTAGAACAGTAAGATTAACAAAGAATAAAAAGTGATTGATACTATTTAAAACCTCAAGGCATCTTGCCACTATGCGGATTGCTGCTTCCAGCCTGGTCCTCAAATGTCTTTGAAGTAATGCAAGAGTATTCTCACATTCTGGGGGAAAATGACTGAAGATTAACTAACAAGTCCTCATTTAACAGTTCCAGATTCACAAAAATAAGAGCTTTCAAACACTTGGTTTCCTTCAATTCAAAGCTGGGAAGAACAAAACGTCAAAATATGGAACTATTAAGAGGTATAATGTTTATTCAAACTAAGTATTGTTTAGGAACTAATTGACTTAAGTCAATAAGTTCTGCAAAAGGACAAGAAATCATGTGCTCTTCATCAAGTTCAATATCAAACCCTTAAAATTTACAATAAACTTGGAAGTCATTTTTAAGTGGACCTTGTATCATTCTGTATTACATGTATTGTCTTACTCGCTAGAAAGTTGTAGAACCAAGACCCATCTTGGAAGGCAGCTATGCTCACCACTATACCACCAACGCCGCACCCCAAGACCCATCTTAATGACATGAAAAGTTGAAGGACTTTAAATATTGTTCATGGGTCACTAAGTGTGGTTGCTTTCTAAAAATCTCTGTAACATCGGCAACAGAATATGGTTCTATCAATAAGATGAAGAAAGGGGCTCTTTCAATCCTGTCTATGACTATGTTTCAACAGTCTGTAAGTCATCTAATATATATAAAATGCTCAGCAATTAGGTGCTTCACAAAATAGGCCAAAACTGACAGACCTAGTACTGTTTACCTGTGTCTACCACTTTACATATTTTTATCTAACATGTAGACACAACAAACCAATTTCTGCTTACTAATTTTTACCCATTTGTCAGGAAGAAATTAATTATACTGAAAGAAAAATGTACATCTTTAAGGATAGTTACCTCAAAGAATACCTTAGACAACACAAGTAAGAGGACGCTTACAAAATCAAGTAGATGTAATGTTTTCCGGAAGAAAATCCATCTGCTGCCAGCTTGGATTTTTTGACCATCCTAATGACATCATAACTATGTGCAAATTGAGTAATTAGCCATCTGAACTGGATGGAACATTTTAGTTGGATCTTCCTTTAACCAGAAGTGAAGTCTGGGAACATTTGTTCCTGCACACAAAGGACAGAGAGTGAACCTATCCCTAGATGAGGCTGAACCTCTCTCATCAGGCTGTGATATGGATACATGGGCTCACTTTCATTCCTCTCACTGGCATCAACTGACAAACAAGGAAAGGGCAAACATTAACTCCCATGTTGTCTTTGAAAGTCTGGCTCTATAGAAATGGTTTTGTGAAGATCCCTCTCTTTGACCACATTGCTAGATCGGTGGAGCTCAACCTGGCTCAGGGAAAATTCAGCAGGAAGTCAGTTCAAAAATTAGGAGCAGAAAAACAGTGTATGAAACACATTCAAAACACAGTGTCTCATTAAGGTGGATGGACTGTGGTCCAATGAGCTGACAAAAGAGTTAAAAAATCACTGAGGAAGGACAGGTGACTCAATTAAACTTACTTAAAACAGAGTCAGGCATGGTGCACACAGCTTTAATCCCAGAACTTAGGAGGGAGAGGCTGGTGATCTTTGTGAATTTCAGTCCAGCCAGGGTTACACAGTTAAACTTTGACTCAAAAGCAGATGAAAAAATTCCCCTAAACTTGTAAGTAATTAGTATTGATCCGCTTGCACAATGAGACTTAAGGAGATACCTTAAATGAAGTCCAGTCACTGAGTAGTAGAACAGGGTTGAATCTGTCTTATGACAGGCATGATCTATACTGCTTCTATAAACAGGTTTACAGGCTCCGAGTCAGGCAGTATTATGTCTAACTTCCTCTTTTTCCTTTCACCAGCTATAGGAATTTACCAGATTAATTACAGTTGTCATGACAGAGATTTATATGCATGCATGTTCTTGTGTGGAGGTTTGGATGTTCTATGTGTATAGTTGCTCAGACCCCTCATGTGTAACTCAGATGATAACACTGATTCAGCCTTTGATTTGACTTTTGTTGAAGTTTCTTGTCCATTTCTGAGAATGATCGGATAAATAGCCTATGGGCTAACATATCTTATCCTATCTCTGTTTCCTGCCTTGTGCAGCAACTCTGGCTTAGAGATGTGGTTGTTACCATGTTCAAATTTACAGGTGTCTTGAAGATGCTAGCTTTTCCTACCTATACTTCTAATATATTAAGTGCTGGGACATTTACACAGTTAATTTTTTTAATGTGTGTATTTTAATTTCTTTTAAGTTCTAAAAGGCAGTAGTTACCATCATCTTTCAGGTGGCTATAAGAAATGGCCACTCTTCAAAACATGCCTATTGGATTAATGTTTATGAAGTAGCAACTGACTGGGATAAACAGAGCCAGAAATACAAGTATATTTAACTAATTATCATTTCTAAACAAGGTTGATAACTTTCTAGCTCCAACAGAGGTTGTCCCATGGTGAGAGAAGTCCTGTAAATTGCTTATAGGAACCATTTTCATCTCCCTGTTCTGCTTGCCTCTTGCTCAACCCAGACCAGTCATCAGTTTGTGAAGGGACTGACTGAATCGTTACAGACTCAGGAAAGACAACATAATAAGAATCCACACTATTCTTCTCTCTGACCATCAGGAGCATGAACAGTCTTATAGTTAAAGTACATGAGGCAGTACAAATTGGTTCTGGGTATCAGCTAACTCATTTTATGGAAATGATTCCTCTCCACGAATAAAGCCTAGAACATAAACACACTGCTCATTGGGAGAATCTTTAATTTTTTTTTTTTTTGAGTAGGTGACAAAGGATGAAAACCATACATTGGCAGTGGCTATTTTTGTTGTTGCTTTTTGTTTTCTTAAATCATCTTTAAAGATATATGCTCATAGCAACTGGTGAAATGGCTTATCGGCTAAAAACATTTGATATTTTTACAAAGGACCAGAATTTGGTTTCCAGTTCCCACATCACAACTCTCACAATAGCCTGTGACTCTAGCTCCATGGGTTTCAACACCCTTTTTGAACACCCATGGATACTGGTAGACACCACACACACACACACACACACACATACACACACACACACACACACACTGAATCTCTGAAGGAAAGGATATCACACAAACCTGTCACTCATAACAGTATTTTTACTTTTATTTGACTTAAGGAAGCTTCAGTTGGGGTTTCTTTCACTTATAAATGAAAGCATACTAAAAGATTCCTGTTCTGACAAACTCTGTAATTGCTATTGATCAGTTCTTCTGTGGAAAGAGTCAGAAAATCAGCTCTCCTGGCTCGTCTAATTTATCATGTGATTGTGAGGGCTAAGTGGGTCAAACACATTAAAACACATTTGTTACTGCCCATCTGTTGATTTCTCTTGATTATTTGGTTATTTTTCCTTTAAATGGAGTAATAGTAGATTGAAGAAATATAAGTGAAATAATGTTAGAAATGTTGCAGTGGAATGTGAGATGGAACTGTCACTGTATCCTCTATCCTAAACATTTCCAGGCCTTAGGTTATTATCCTTTCCTACTTTGGATACTAAGGTAGTTATTTATTTATAATAACATATTTTTCTTGTTGCATGAAAAGGTAAGTAAAAAAAAGATAAACAGAAGAGATGGAGGAGGAAGAAGAGGAAGAGGAGAGGAGGAGAGAGAGAGAACAGTAGTGGAGAGATTGTACAGTCATTTAGTAAGTAAATACTTGTTTCTTTTCAATCAAGAACTTGGGGGTTTCATAATGGGTTCCATGTAAATGTGTCCTGAAATGAAATAAATTCTCAAAGAGCAAAGCTACTAACCACAAGATTTTTGTTGAATTCTAACTCAGAATGGTTTGCCACACAGATTTTAATCCACAGAATTACATCTGTGAGGAACATGACTCAGACATAGTAGAGCTTCTTGGGGTGTGTTTCCAAGCTATTGTGCCTCCTTACTAGATGGCAATCAATATATCTCATCATATCAAAAATAGTAATTTTATAGAGTGATCAATATAGTGAAGTTTAGAGATCAGGGATTTACCTCATCAGTTTGTTCTCAAGAGACAAGAACACTGATGTCTGAAGCTGATATGCCACCTCTCAATTAAGGTAATAGATTCTGTTTCATGATTCTATGTTCTCAACCATGTATATAGGAAGCTGAAGTATCATAAACAAGTTTAGTCTAATCATACACAGTATGTTAATGGAGCAAAACTCTGGCTTACATGTATAATCAACTTCATTTCCTCCTCTTCATATAAAAATGATAGTGAGATATAAATAAAAAGATATTCTTATGAACAATGGAGAAGTAGCCAAAATAAAGAAAGAGTGAGAAGGTTAGGACCAATATTAAGACAAGAAGCACCCAAAGATATCCTCAAGAAGAAAAAGGGAAAAATAACAGACTGTATTTCTCAGCCTGACAATAAACTATATTGTAAGATAAGGTTTTAAATTGTGACTAGGGCCTTAAGCAAATTTCTGATGTTAGGGTAAGGCAAGCTTAGATCAAACATTGTCATTTAAGGATTAAGTTACTTGGGCATGAGGTGTAAAAGGAAAAATAAACTTGACAACTTGAGTGAGTATTCCAAGAAATTTAGAGATGCTAAGAGGGGGAGAGAAACTAAAATATGCATTACAAACTTAAGGAAAAACATTCCAAAATATCATTACTTCATGTTGAAAGGTACCAGATACATTCCTCATACTTGGAAACTCAGGTGTCATGAGGAGCAATTTCATCCCAAGAGTCAATACAAAGAGTCTTCCATTTATTCATCAGCTCTAGATCTTTGATAATTTTAGAGATAACATGGAGAAGCTCCTCATCATGGAGAAAGTACTGCTAATGCTGATGACAGGATATTTTCTAATGCACATAATAGCAAAACGATGGGATGGCTTTAAACTACTACTTAGCAAGACATACTTGTCTACTTTGAGTCTGTAGATGTAACAAAACTATTTATTATATTTTCAAAGACAGAAATTCATTTCTTAAACAAATATTTTGAAGGAGATAAGAATTCAGTTATAGTCATGGTGTCAGTTAAACTGTAAGGATGGGGAAGGGAAAGAGAGGGGGAGAGAGAAAAACAAGACAGAGAGAGAGAGAGAGAGAGAGAGGAGAGGAGAGAGAGAGAGAGAGAGAGATTGAGGAAGGCTGTGTTGTCAGAATATCTTCGCACATTTGATGAAGAAGAAAAGGCATTCAGCAATATCAGTACTATTCACAAAAGTGAAAATTGAATGGTTTTTTCTATTTTGGAAATGGCTTGGGTTTCTACAATATGTGAAAAAGATATTCTTCTGTGTCTATTTTTAGAAGTACCTAAATTTTCTTAAATGATCCTAACATTTGGCCTCTTGGAGAACACACACTTACTACATATATACATACATACACACACATACACACACACACACACACACACACACACAAACACACACAAACAAAACCAAAGTCCATCTCATTTTGAATAATATAGAAAATGTAATATCTACCCAAATATTTATATCTACACACATAAATAAGTAATGAATATATAAAGTTATTACAAACCATAGGTCCGTACTTGGTGCAAATATGTATCTTCAACCCCATGCAAAGCCTTGAGAAAGAACACAGACCACACAGCAGATGTACAAAACTACAACCCTGGCAGAGATGCCTGTATTAGTTAGATTTATTTCAGTGTGACAGAATAATTAAAGTAAATCAAATTAAACATAATTAAACCAAATAAAGGTTAAAAATATAATAAAACAAAATAAATTGGGTTCAAAATTTCTTAAGTTTCAGTCCACAGTCTCTTAGCTTTTGGGGATGTGGGTGAGGAAAGCTTCGAGGCAGAGGTTGTAGCTACAGCTAAGCTGGAAGAAGATGGAGAAACGTGAGGAAGAGTTGGCCCGGAACAAGGTACCTTTGAAAAACAAACAAAAAGTGACCTTCTTCCAACCAAACTCATTCTGCTATGAACTCATTAGTCAAAAAACATATTCATAAGATTACTGCTTCATAATCAGGTCACTTCGCCAGTTTGGAGCAAGCCTCTAATATGTAACTAGGCAGTATTTTATGTACCATAGCCTACCTCATCACCAGTTGGTCACTTGTAATACCAACCCAATTACAGAACATAGTAAAAGACACATTCCCCAATTTTTTTGAAATATTGGAATATTGACCAATTCCTTACCGAAACCATTTATTCTACTTCTCTAACATGATTAATTTAATAGACCATTATATTCTTCCAAGTAAAGCATACTAGAATTTGTTTATGCTGCTTGTGCATAGATTAGTGCTTTACCAGGTATAGGATATTCTGGTTTTTTTTAATCAATTTTTTATTTTGAATTCATTTATTTATATTATCTAAATTCAAAAAAAGATTCAGTTTGCAGATGAGTAAGTAGGTCTATAGTCTTTCTGGAAGGGAGTAAACGTCCACATTTACAGAAACCCAAAGACACCAGAGGATGGCCGGAGTGAAATTCATTCTCCTTCCTGAATGTCAGTCATGATTTAAACTCGCTAAGAGGGATTTTCCCCATTAAAGGACAAATAAATGCCTTATACTCACGTTGTCTCCACATTTGAATAAAATTATTATATTTAATCTTTTTTGTTTACACTACAGATTTTACCCTTTTCCTGGTCCACCCTCTCACTGTTGCACATGCCAGACATTCTCTCCCCCAGTCTCCACAAGAATGTCCCCACCCTCCCCACCCTCCACCGCATCAGACCTTCCCATTCCCTGGGATCTCCAGTCTTTGAAGGTTAGGCACATCTTCTTTGACTGAACCCGGCCCCAGCAGTGCACTGGTATATATGTGTTAGGAGCCTCAGTTCAGCAGATATAGTATGCTGCCTTGCTGCTGGTCCAGTGTCTGAGAGTTCTCAGGGGTTCAGGTTAATTGAGACTGCTGGTCCTCCTACAGGGTCGCCCTCCTCCTCAGCTTAATTCTTAAACCATTATTTTAAGTGAAGTTTGTCATGCACCTTTAAACAGTCATTTTTCAGTTTCTGTTTTGCAAAGATATTCATCTGATGTTAGCATAGGCCAGACTGGTATTTTGAAGGAGTCAAAGGTTCCAGCCCCTGGGAGGCATAAGACATAACTTGTCCATCTCTGTATCATAGTGATAGAGGAAGAATTTGCTATAACTAATAAGGCTATGAAACTCTCCATAGAGCTTCTTCCTGTGCCCCTAAGTATAAACACTCATGAAAACCTCACTTATTTGTCATTGTAATCTTGGGAACATTTGTCCCACAAAGGGAAAACTACAATCTTCCAAAAGGGGACTTTGGGTCTCCCCTTCATTTGTGATTCTTGTAATAAGAACCAAAATTCCCACATCAATTTAATACACAAGACAGCTAAGGAGAGAGCTGAAGCTGAGACACCTAAGTGTGGTTCTGATGATGCAAGTGTTATTGGAAGACTCAGCAGGGTTTATGGGTTTGCCCTTGCCACCTGCCCACTCCTTGCTTTCCCAAAAGAGCTGTTTAACTGGGGAAAAGAACAAAGGAACAAACAATAATGACGGTGAAATACTCACTAACCATCAGTTAGATCTGTTGTTTCTGCAATGGCTCTTACCAAATTTTAGTTGACATATTAAAAACCAACTTTAAGAAATAACATGGAAAAAATAATCAGAGCCAAAAAGACAGTTAATTATCAAAATATGTATCTATGAAATATGGCCATCTTAGTTTAGGAAAAAACACTAAAGGCTTTGTAATAGCTGGGAGCCTTTACTTGAAGATTGAGGGTAAATGTGGCAATAGATAGGCTGCAATAACTTAAGAACACAAGTTTTCCTGTCAGTGACTTGTACATACCAAGAGACTGTCCAGTGATGAAGGTACCATTAGTATCACCCATTGGCACAAAAACTGCATAGGACTTAAAGACATTGCCTAACACTTTTAGCATTTTGGCTAGAAATTGTGTTACCGAGAGACATACATGCATTCCATCAATGCTATGCTAGTCTATTTCCTAGCCTAATGCTTTCTTTGCAAGAGTGATAAGTTACATTCTGACCTTTCCTTATATTATACTCTTGATATTCACTGGTATGTTTAAAATTCTTTTGCATGCATAATTAGTCACACAAATTGTGAGCTTCCAACCTGAGAACTGTGCTGCCTTTTCCCAGTATTTATCTTCTGAAATGTTCAAAATAACATATTGACAAAGGTGTATGCTTTGGAGAGTCTTTAACGAAACATCTGTGATATGATCGTTGCTATGGCAACTGGTTTATTAAACATTAAAATTAATAACTCCGACAACCATTTAGGCTGGCATGAAAGGAAAACTTTATAAATGTAATTGAGGTATAATAGGAAATTAGCACTCTCAAAGCAGGGAGACCTCCTCCCTGATGCCTTCTGGGATCCAAATCATCTACCTAAAAACAGTTAAGATGGGTGCTTGGGAGATTACATTCTGATTGACTTTTGGATCCTTTCTCATCTCTTCAGTAGGTGTTTATTTCTTTCTAGAACTTTCCAAGACTATCCACACTATGTCAGACAAGGGTTCTATTGTAACTTTTGTGGCTAAAACCTTCTGATTTTATTGTGACCTCTCATCCTAAAATTATTAATATATTAATATTTAAATTCTTCTTAAACAGTTAAAACATTTACTTTTTTGCTATTTTAGTCTAATCTTATTAGATACTGCTGCCATTGAGATATTTTCTTTTTTCACTTTATTTGGTTTAGAAATTAATTATTTTCACCTTAGAATACTATTTTCTTTAAATTTAAAAAAATGAAGTACATTTGTAGGCAATTAATGGGATTGGGTCCCTTACAAGTAATTTTAAGAGCCAGTGGATGATTGGTGTTTTTCTTTTCTCCTATGTGCCATCTATGTTGGCAAAGCCATTTGCGTTCAGTCTCCAATACTTTTCTGACCACAGAAGCTCTCTGTCTGTCTGAAAGGTACATTTTTCTTGGGAGAATTCAGTCTTCTCATTGGAAAGTCTAATACTTCTGGAAATATCTTAAATTCTCATAGTATTTCCGAATCAACATGCACCAAAATAGAAACATACATTGGCCCAATACTATATAAGTTTCCTGAGTTAATAGACCAAAATCTTCTTGCTTAGATAATGGATAACATTACAGAAGCCTCTAAGTGCTGCTACTGGAAAGAGCTTTACTTATATTTGTCTATGCATCTAGGTTTTTCAAGCATAAATTGAACATTACCAGATGAACATAAAGTTAAATAAAAACTAGTGTGACTGAGAAAATAAAAACAAAACTACATATCAATTCCCAGAAAAATCATTAAGGAATATCAAAATTCTGTCTAATGCCAACACACCATCAATTCAAGAGCAAAAATATTGAAAAACTCATCCTGGCTCTGATTCATTCTACCATAATTGCAATTTGAATTCAGATGAAGACCTTTTCTATTTTTTTCATATGCAATAAAAACTACTGTGATAACAAATACAGGTAGGTGCTTTATTTTTTATTTACTGGAATATCACAACTATAAACAAAATTGTGTCTTTTTCCCCAGGATTCAAGTACAGAATCTCTACTATTAGTAGTACTTCTTTTGGAATTAGACCCTTTGAAGGAGTATTTAAGTTAATTGAGGCCATATGGCTGGACCCAAGTATATTAAAATTGCTGATCTCAAGAGATGAGGAAGAGAAGAGAAAAGCACAGGAAAGGTAGAGAGAGACATGAACAAAAGCACACAGTCTGCTCTAGGATAGTTCTCACCATGAACAAATTTGAGGCCCTTTTAATCTTGAAATAATGGTTTCTAGAGTTGTGGGAAAAGCAAGTTTTTTCATTTAAGCTGCTCCTCCTGTATGACATTCTGCTACAGTATCTGGGCAGTGTAGAACTGTAGTTAGTAAAGAGTTTTGTGCATTTCTGACACTGATTGATGTCATAATCTACTTCCATAGGTATGCCCAATTTCTAATTTTCCAAGAAAGTGGAAATAATACAAGTTTGTTGATGCTATGTTATATTAACAATTTTAATTCATTTCTCATATTCCAAAGAGTTAAGTGTTATTTTTTTTCTGTATTTTACAGAAAACAACAACAAAAACAATAAAAAACACACAATTGTTACAGGATTCCATGAGACTGGATGTATACTAAAAAAAAAATTATTATAATTAATTGAGGGACAACATAATTAAATTATGTTAAAGGTGAGGAGATATGAGGTAGACAGTTCTGGTTGTGTCATATGGTATTTTCCTGAATACCATATGGAGACTCATGTAATGTTTTGCTGAAGCAGACCTGTGAGAGGACGTGATGTTCGGAGAGATTATAATAGAACACAGCAGACAGTGACAGAGTACTTGCATTACTAGCCATGCAACACTTGGTTGATTTTGTATCTTCACATATCTTTACTTTGTTGAGAGAGGCATGGCAAAGAACTTCTCCTGGCATTCTAACTGACTCTGATCTGACTCGTTGTTGATTCTGTGGAGGCCTGGTTGCTTCTGCTGGATTGTGCTACCATTGATAATTTATGTTTAGTGACACATTTGAGCTGGGCTGTTAGTATCCTGGCACTATTAAATTGGACTGCTGGTATCGTGACAACAAAGATTGGAATTGCCCTCCCAAAACACTTCTAAACAGGTCCAAATTCCCTTGTCCTATTTACCATCTTTTTCTCTACTACCTTTGAACAGTAGGATAGAAGGAAGGTCAAACCATTTGAGAACCCACACAAAGTAGGTTTTGAAATATCTAAGCCTACAGAGATACTTTCTAATCATTGTGAAGAATGCTTTCATTTCAAACAGAGGATATGTTTTCCTGATGTTGGGTGCAATAGCAATTCTTACCTAAACCTATGAGGAGGTTGATTTCTGTATCCCCATGCTCCTCAGATGTACTTCTGCATTCATCTGCATGCCTTGCTATGATATCATTATGTCTAGCCATATTGGAGGAACACTGGCCTGTTCTGGAGTGTGGTAATATCCATAGTATTAAGCTGCAGTGACAGAGCACTGCTGCTGTTAGTGTCTCCAGCTCCTTTTTTGCAGGGCAGTTGTTCTTGGGTTCATGTTTTAGTCTGGGGAACTTGTCTAGACAAGAGCTACTGAGTATAGCTTAGAAGAAGCAATATAGGTGAGTGGATCTTGAGCACCACATGTGGACACACTGCACATACCCACAGTCACTTATCCCAGGGTGCTATGAGTCATCAGGATCCAGTTGCCTGCTGTTGTAGAGATCTGCTAAGAGAGTTTCCTCAAATCTCATTACTGTTGAATTATTTTTAATAAAAAGAACAACTCTTGTGAGTGTCAAAACAAAGTAGCATCTTCCATATGTGTCAAAATAAAAGAAATAAGATGAGGCTGATAAATTCATATTATCACATTAGACACTTTCAAACATAATCTCTTTTATGAGCCCATCAAGAAAGCTCTAACAGACCTTAGTTTCCATGATTGTATTTCACTCCTAACCCCAGGAGAATTCCCTTGCACGCTTTAATGATTTATTTGAAACAGTTGTGGTTATCTAAGCAGAAATCCCACATTAGGCTGCCCCATGATTCACTGTTTATATTTTTAATAAAACTGTCCTCCATATGACAACAGGCAAGCTTAACTGGGCCCTTTTTTATTTACAGGACAATTGATACCAAGGTGAATGTGAGGATTGTGTCTTTTCATCCTTTGCAGAATGCAAAGACTCAGTCAAGAGGCCCCACCCTGCCTTGTTAGGTGCGGCAAGCCAAAATTTCTAAGAAAACAAATGTTAGTTATTTGCTGTTTCATGGAGACTTGAACTCACATGCTGTTTCATGATATGCTTTAAAATTCTGCTACTCATTAAAACAACAATAAACAACAAACAACAACAACAACAAAATGAAACCAGTGGTTCATTTACAAACACACACCTAAAATGTCAGATAGATGTATGGAGAATCTCTCACAGGACCTTGAGAAGAATATATGGCCAAGGTAATTAATTTATGGCCAAGGGTCTCTTTCTACAAGGCAAAGAAAGCTCAATTATTTTAAAATGAAAACAGGTGAACAGTAAAAACAGCTGTCAGTAAAGAAAGCTAATCATACATACGTCTCCAGTAAAGTTACTGGATTTGCTTTCCGCATCTGTTTATTTTGTATACTAGTAGAAGAGTCAAATCTACTTTAGGGGTGAAATCAACCATACAATTTCCCTACTCACTCTATGGGCATACCCACAGGGCTTTGTGCTATTGCAGAATGGATGTTCTGCCTTCATGCCTCTTGACCAACCTAGTTTAGTCACTCCAGAGTTGAATCATGCCAAGCACCTGGTGGTGGCGCTCCATGTAAGCAACCATCATTAGACACAGGCAGGATTTCCCTTCAGCATGCAAGGGTCCTTCTACATTATCCCCACACTAACTAATCAATCAAAAAAATTGTCACACCTATGGAATGGTTTATGACATATCTCATTCTAAGCATTGGTTCAGTGGGGTGGGACAGGAATAAAGAACCAAAACTAGAGAAGATATAAGCAAATCCATGTTCATTATAGGCTGTCCTTTACTTATACTCACAGACAAAAGGTGTTGGAAATTCATCAAATTCAGTGACATTAAACTTTCAAGTATCCAGAATATGCTAATGGAAATAAACAAAATTATTTTGAAGCAAATTAATAGAATTTTTATGCTTTCTAAACAATTTCAGTTGTCTGTTTATTTTGCTCATTAAACACCTACTCAACACCTGGATCTATTCCATTCTCATTGTCATAAAGAAGTGTCTGTTCATTTAGGGAAGACACACCTTAAACAAACACACCCATGTTACTGTTATTTCAGGTGCAAATCTATTGAAGAAAAGAAGAAAGGATAAGAAAACACAGAATGTGAGTGACTTCATGCTACCTGGGAGCCAGTGTTTGTTGGATGGAAAACTAGAGAAAGAGCTTCTTGATAAGATGAGTTTATCCTGGGTGGCGGGGGAGGAAATGGAGAAAGGGGATTACATCTGAAATATTAGTAAAATATCCAATAAAATTTTTTTATAAAGAATATAAAATATTTTTAAAAAGATGACTTTAACTACATATTTTGAGAATTCCATATGTGAATATGTTGTATTTATATCACTTTCCACCGTCCTCCACCAACTTCTCTCTTGTCCTTGCCAACATCTCCTCTCAAATACATGACCTCTTCTCCTATAATTATTGTTGCATAAACATGTGTGTGTGTGTGTGTGTGTGTGTGTGTGTGTGTGTGTGTGTACTCACACACATACAACCTATTGAGTCCAATCATTGTTGCTAATATATACATGTATTTACGGCTGATCACTTAAGATTGAGAAACCTATCAATGGGATACCTATCACTGGAGAAACCTATTAATAAGAAACCTATCAATGAGAAACCTATCACTAGAGAAAATTGAATTTCTTTCCTTAGAAGCCATTGATTGCCTATCAGTCTTCCTCCAATTATGGGGTCATATGAAGTTTTCCCTCATGCAGGATGGCATTTAGATTTGGGTGATCACTGTGCAGGTTCCATGCAGACAACCATACTACGGAGATTTTATGGATGCAGCTTTGCATTATCTTAGAAGATACTATACCATAGCAGTAGTCTTTGTCTTCTAACTCTTACAGTATTTCTGTACCCCTTTCATGATATTCCTTTTCTACTTAGGTGAAGCATTGTATTGTAGATGCTTCAACTACCATGCATGGTAACTTATTATCTACATTTTGACCACTTTGTACCTCTGCAGGAGCTTCTCTCTGTTACAAACAAACAACAAACAAAATGATGATGTATGTTTAATCTGATGAAACAAATAAAATTAGTAAATAGAGATGTTTGTAACTAAAAATACCACAATTCTCCATCATATAGATCACTTGGATTGAAAACAGAATTAAAAAGGTTTTATTAAAACTGAGAGTATCTGTAAAATGTTATTTCCTTATATACATATACCTGTTTTGCCCTTACAATTTTACTGCTCCCTCTTCAGTGATGATACCTAAGCCCATAGAGGAAGGAACATAACAGATATCCATTGAAGGCTGAGAACTCTACACCTCTTATTTCGGTACCTTAAATACTTCTTGGCATCTGTGCTAATTGTCAAGTATTACAAGAATAAGCTTCTCAGATAATTGCTGAGAGAAATATTAATCTGCAGGTTTAGTGATATGTCATTAGGAATTGATTTAATGTTGTCTACGTAGCACAATAATAGTTTTTCCTTGTCCCTTAGGCCCTATCAGATGTCTAGCCACAGGTTCCTAGCTTAATGTTCCCTAGTATGAGTGTCTCTTGTGAAAGGGCATTAAATCCCACTAAGAATGGAGTTGGTTTCTTTCATAGCACTCATATCAATATTGCCAGACAGGTCATTTCTATAGCTTCCAATGGCCACAGAGCAGTAAGATTTGTGTGATTACTCTTTTGCTACATAGCATCCATATTACCTTCTAGTACCATAAAGGCTAGCCAGTGGGAATGATGCTTTTCAGATGAATAATGGGTTAATTTCTCTATGTTCTATGATTCAAGTATATAACATCTTCATTAAAAGAGTCTAAATATGACATTCTGGAGACTATGACCAATGACAGTGGTTTTCAATAAAAGAGTGTCTATTGTTAACTCATTTAGGGATGTTATATATATGAATCCACAGCTATTTTGACAGCATGCATAAGACCTGTGTAAGCTCAAGTTAGAAAAATCCCATCATGAAGAGAGGAGATGAGCAGAAAATCTCACCAGTAACTGGGGAATTTTGGCAATCAGTAGTTGTTAAGGATCATTTTTTTTTAATATGTTGTCCTTGGTTAGTCAATGAAGCTCTAGGGTATTTACCTATACCCAAAAATGTTTGAGAAACACAAATTTGACTAGATGGGCTTTAAAAAAAACAAACACACATATACACACACACTCATAAATACACACACACATACAAATAAAATATGAAGCTGAGTGGGTACAGAGTGGTGTAGATCTAAAGGGAGTTGAAAGGAGGTTGAATACAACCAAGGTACATTGTATAAAACTAAAGAAAACATAGCCTTTCTATGTGATAATATAATTAATAAGCTATCACTTTATAATAAAATTGAAGGATAAAAGAAGTATTTTTAAAAACTGAAGTGCTGACAATTTGAGAATGGAATCCAAATTCAGAATAATGAATAATTAAAAATGGGGCCAGAAATGAATTAATTTCGATGTGAACAAATTAGTAAGGCATATAAACAATTAAACAAGTCATTTCATGAAGTTTATTTAATCTCCATAACAACTTTGTGAGGTTGACATTTACTATTTTAATCTCAGTTTTAAAGGCAACAAAATCAGCTTAGTAGGAATAATAAAATACTAACCATGTATTTAAGATTACAGAAAGCGTAGATTCGTGATTGGTCTGAGTAATTTCTTTATTTAATAGTATGCACTGGAAAAATTCTTTCTGATTTTCAACTATAAGGAATTCTTCCTTGATTGTATTGGTTCACCCTTGTTGAGGTCTTCAGTATAAGCATAAAGAGACTGTAACCCAAGTCTGCCATTCTGCAGAGACCAAGTATGAATAGATACATCTCTAATTGTCTCTCTATGCTTATGGAATCATTGCCAGTGGCTGAACCATTATTGTAATCATTCTCAATCATATATCTTAGCCTTTCTTCACCTGTATATTTTGTACTAATCTCTATAAATCTTCATTTACCTCAACAGTCATGCAAGTCATTTTCCCCAAATCTCAACCAGCAAAGAGAGACAAGTTATGATGTTATAGTTTTAAGTCACTAATTATAAATGGAAAATAACAGAATAGTGGTAGACAATTCCTTAACTAATAGAGAAGTACAATCAAACCCTTCTACTTCACAGGAAGGTGGTTTTACTACCCTGATACAAATACACTGAATTAAGAAAGTGCATGACAATGTCATGAAGTGGTAACAAGCTTTATGATATGTAAACCTAATCATATATCTAAATAGTAATAGAGTCTATTAATGCTAGAATTGGAAGAATTACTGAGAGTGAAGAATTTCAGAGAAAGGAAATTGATAGTGTTTACAAAGTGCTAACCTTAAGAGACTGATACTTGCAATTGTAAAGTGACCCTAAGGACCAGCTTCTCAACACCAGATTAGAATACAAATAGTGCACATCTCTCTGGGAAATCCTTAGGAGATATCCACCTCAGAGGTAATTCTACAGTAAGTAGATTGCTTCCAAATAAGATGATACCAGGCAGTTAGTGGAGGACTTATGCTCCTAAACTAATTTTCAATAGAATGTCAAAGAAAAGGAGATGATTCTTGGAGCTTAGAGTAGTTTGACGTAATCATAAGTTTTATTCTCTTCATATTTTGCATGGGTTATTATTACAGACAAGACATTTTCAAAGGACTAGCTCTCAATCCCATAGGCTCACAGAGATTAAAAAGAGAGTTCAGAGGAGGAGAAATATAAGTTAAATTGTACAAGAATTGTAATGTTACAGTATATCTTAGTAGAAAATTCAGGCAGAGAAAAAAAAAAAAAACACAAGCACAAATGAAAACAAAGTCCCAAAAAGTGTTGTTAAATTAAAGAAAAGTTTGTCCATGAGTTTGCAATAGAACATGGTCACTGCCTCAGGACAATTCCCAGAATACAGAGTTCTCTGGCAAGGGTGAAGTTCTGGCCTCCAGCTCTGGGACAAAGCTCCAAGCTCCTTCACATTAATGTAGTCCAAATATTAAGAGAGATTTTTCAGAAAGTTGACTGTATAGTTAATTCAGAGTACCACCTATCTCCTATCATCTCTCTCTGTTTTGATCACACCCATGGCTAGGCACGACAATTCAGGGTTGACTATCCAGGCCATGGGAAGGCTCAAGTAAGATAATTAGGTAGAGCTCATGCCATGAATTTAGCTCCCACCCTTCTCTAGATCAATATTAGTTTTATGATAGATGTAGAGCCAGGGAAATTTGTCCATGTACTTCCATGGATTTCTGTGATGTTCCATTGGGACTGGTTTTCAACCTCCAGTTATCTTGCTGGTATAATTGTTAGAACTCCAGTAAGCAAACACTGGAACAAAGCTTTGAAAGACTCATTGTTCTTAGGTTTAGTGGTAGTCTGAGAATCACCTTGGCTACCTCCCAATTCACCCAGTAGTTTCTGATGATGTCTTTATTTTTATCTTTGTTCATCACATTATTCACTCAGTCAACAAAAGCCCTTTCTCTGTCATCCAAACATGAATTAACACATTGAAGAGTAAATAAAACAGAAAAATTACCAAAGAATGTAGGACTATCTGTGAAGTAAGTAATTTACATTAAATTACATAATCTAATTTGAGTACAATAAAAAAAAGTACACAGCACTTTTCTTACTTATTTAACCCAGTTGTTTTAAGGAGAATCAGATCAATGAAAACCTTCCAGGCTTTTTATCTTTTATATTTTAAAATATCTTCATTTTGTACTGAAATTATCATTGTTTAATTGAATTCTCAGAACACTGTTCCATTGGAATTTCGCTTAATGAGTCTTATCAAAACAATCTTCCTAAATTTTGACTAAGAACACTATTTCTAGATATCTATGTCTCTCTTTTATTGGTGACTCTTTTACTGTTTGGTGATATCCAAAATAATCTCTCTTCCATGGCATGAGAAATACCAGGAAAGGGTCAAAGAAAACAACATATTTAGGTCTTGACATGCTGTTTTCTTAAAGTAGTAATTGTAGTCAAAGCACAGAAGTTGATTTGAGATTGAAGTATTTTGATATTTGAAAAATGATGATTGGGCTTCTGTTTCTGGAGTGAGAAGGATTAAGGATGAGCACCGAGGTAGGTCAGACTCTCATGATTTTCCATTTGTATTACACTCAAAAAAGAAATTAGACATAACTTTTGAGTTGGAAGGAGGGTTGGGATGTCTGAATTTAGTGGAGTAGGGCATATTTTTTCTTTTGGATTGAGAACATTCTTCTGCTATGAGAAGACTTCAGAAGAAGCTGGGGGACCTTCATTGGCAGTGTATTTATCAGAGTTAGCCTGTGACATGAAAGCTAAAGGGAGACTGATAGTAGAAAGGGACTAAGAACAGAGATGGGCTGTAGAGAGTGTAGAGATTGGGAGAATGTGTTAGAACAATGTCTGAAAGCAGCTATGTACAAAAATGTCAAAATGAAGCTTCATAATTCTATATGTTACTTTTAAAAAATAAGAACCAAAATATACTGAGGAAAGAAAATGAATTTAAAATGAGAAGTTGATTCTCCAATTTAAAACATTTCCACAAAACTTTGTGATGTGTTTCTTCATATAAATGTTAGGAAATGAATAAATAATTTTAGAAACAAAGGTTAACGCAAACATTTCATTTTTCTCTATTCACAGCTTAAGTCAGTGTAGATATTGGAATTAGCTCTTGCTTTTAGAAACATAATATAATGACATTAAAAATGATTACAGCTTAGTCATTTAATATGCAACCATGAATGTAGAATATATTCTATGGTTATTCTTAAAATACATCTTTGTTACCTTTGGAAACATGGTCTCATTGAATGTCCCCCTCTGCTCCAGAACTTTCTATGCATGTAGACTAGCCTTGGTCTCAAGCTCATTGAAATCCCACTATTTTTGCCTTTTGAGTACATGTGCTACAATATTAGGCTTAGAATGTCTGTTCTGAAGTAACACACAGATGTAAAATGTTCTAAGTGTTCATATGTTGCTAAGCTATAAAATAATCAGAAAGAATAAGGTCTAAAAATAGCAACCCTGTTAACAATAAACTTTATCAGACAATTTTAGTTTTGGCAATCTCACATACAAATAATTTGTAAATTTCAAGTTAATATGTAGTATTACTTTGTGTCTTTGACAAAATAATTTGCACAAATTGAAGGGGGAAAGGTTTAACTTCTGATCATTTTCAAGAGACCTCAGTTTCTCATGGTGAAGAAGGTATGGTCACAAGGGCAGCACAGAGTCCTTAGGGTGTTGTTCATAGTTCTGCAGAAAGAAGCAGACAAACAGATTGGAACCATCAAAGCTCCCTCTCCATCCCCAGTGGCCTAGGTCTACCAAGTTGATCCTACCTGTTAAAGGTTCCACAACCTCCCCAAATAACTAGCCTCCAGGATGTGAACAAGGTGTTGAAGTACATGAGTCTGTTGCAGGAGGAATGGTGGAGGTGTACACATGTAACACATAACTGAGAGAACACTTAGAATTACACACTGCAATGACTTTCACCAAAGATCAAGTACAGACTTCAGAAGAGATTTGGTTGTTAATCAATTTGAAACCTGGGTAAATGATGCCTTGTTTATATGGAATTGAAAATATTTTTTAAAAAGAAATATTTTTGGTTTTTTGGTTTTTGTTTTCTTTGTTGTTGTTTTTTTTAATCCCTTTAATTGCTCTGGCATTTCTCACAGCCTACCTGCGGATATGTCTGCAAAGTCATCTTGGCTCAGAAACGCCATCAAGAAGGTAAAAAAACAAACAAACAAAATAAAACAAAACAAAAAAATCCTATATTTTTCCTGACATTTTGAGTTTGTTTTTCTTAAGGAGAAATTAGATAACTTCCAAAATATGTAGAAATTCAGTAAAAGTAGTGACATGCCAGCAATGAGACTCACTTTTATAGTATGGACACATTCTTCCTGTCTGCTCCTACTGTGGAAAACTAATTTTTAATTAGACTGAACAAAACCCAAGGTCTTTAACACATAATGACTACACTGCTTCAAATCTGCCACCATCCTCTTGAAGCATTTCTCTCTAGTAGGATGAGGAAGCAGGCCTTGGCCATGCCAACAGCAGTCAGCAGAGATTCAGTCAGACACCAAGTGCTTTCAAAACACACTGCACCTCTAATGCCATAGATAAACATTTTATCTCTCCACTTTTGATGGCATATAATTTTCAGCCTTTGATCTCATATAATTTAAGGTGTGGTAAAATGGATTTTGGCAGAGCAGACTAGGGAAAAGCAAGGTTTAGCACTTTGGTTCCTGGAGATTCACATCCCAGACATGGGCTTGGCAAGCCTGGGGCTTCTGTAGCCAGTTCGACTACAGGAAATAAAAGAGGTGCTATTTAAAGGAAAGAACTTGTGTTAGAATGGAACCGCTGCTGTAAAAGATGTTCAACTCACATTGCCATATGGGGCTCTTGGAATGTTTCCCATGTATATTAGCTGTATTCTTGGCACTTGGGGTTGCTCTTGGCTCCATGACATGCAATTGCTGCTTTGAAGCTTGAAGGTAAAGTCATATAGCCACACCTTTGCATTGAAAAAAATCATTGACAACTTCAACAATAAGACCTGTGCAAAAAGCTCAACTACTTTATCTGTCTTGGAGTTCCAAACTATAAATACACATTCCAAGACAGTTGAGCATGACTAGAATTTGAGAAAGAGTTTCCATTTGATTTGCATGAGCAGTAAAGGGACGATTTCATTTTGGAAACTCTCATAATACAAACACAGTATTTATCAAATTCCAATGAATTGGAAGATGCTACACTATTAAAAAGCTTCTATACAGCCATGTAAGACTAATTTCTCATGAGTTCATTACTCCATAGCATAACAAAACCTTCCAAGGGCATTATGCAAAGTAATTTCTATATGAATTCAACCACTCATTCAGAAAATTACTAACCAGAGGATCCAGTATTGTGATTATTTACTTCTCCTACAGGGGATCCAGAATTGGCTCTTAGCAACTTCCCTTCAACTCACAACCTCCTATAACTCTAGTTCCAGGGAATCTGGTGTACTTGTCTGGCCTCCTGAGACATAGCATGTATGTGATGCATATGCATCTATTCAGGCAAAACACTCACAGGTAAAATAAAATAAAATCTAAAAATATTGATTTAAAGTTAAATAAAATACCAACTAGTTCAATAAACTAGATGTCCTTTTTAGTCAGGGGGATTGTGTTAGTCCTCTTAGGCTATGGTATATAAATATATAAACTATATACTTTATAAATTTTGGGATTTTCATTTTTATCAGAGGCTAGAGTACAAAGTCAAAGGGGGGGGCAGGTTTCAGAACTAGAGAAGGTTCGTACTGGAAACTGCAAAATACAGGGTGGGAAATGTACTGTCTTTAGCTCCTCATATGGGTTCAAGTCACGTCATGAGTACTGCCTCTTTGTCACTGAATCACCTTCCCACAACTCAACCTCCTCATACTATGATCATTATATTTCACTATCTGAATTTTAGCTGTATTCTTGGTACTTGGAGCTGCTTTGGGATCTGGGATGTGTAACTGCTGCTTTAGATCTCATATTTAAAGATTTTCCAATCACATAATTGTTTTCTTGGAAAATGGTCAGTACTTCAGACAGTAAAATAATATAATTTTTTCACATTTGATTTTTGTATTTTATATTTTATTCAAAATTACCTTCCTGTCTTTGATGACTATAAAGAAGATAAAAATGACAACACATGTATTTTCCTCCAATAGATTTATTACTAATGATAAATAATAACTTGGGATTGTGTTAGATACAAAATTGAATTTTATTTCCCATAGTCTACACATTATTTCTTTTATGATTGGTTGAACAATTTTCTGATTTTTCAAGTGCCACATTAGCTAATATTTGTGCTTCCATATTCAAGTACCAATTTGGATTTTATGTATGCCTAACTTTAATTCTTATATATTGATATATTAAAATATGATTGAGGTTATTTCCTTAATAGGACATTCCATTTTTTTCAGAACATCATTGACAATATTTTCTTTATTTAGTGTCTCAACATCCTTGTGAGAATATATTATGTTAAACATAATATTTTTATTTATTCATTAAGAATGCCATACTTGTGCTCAAAGTACTTTGGTCATCATCCATCCAATATTTCCTTGCTTCTCACTGGTTCAATCCCACTTATTGTCATCTTTATTTTATCAGTAGCCCCTCTTGTATGGGGGTCCCCATGAATTTCCCTATCCAAGGCCTAACTTTGACTGGCTTGATCTTAGAAAATCTTGTGTATACAAACATTACTATTTTATATTCACAAATGCAACAGCTCCATCATGACCAGAAAACAGTGTCCTCCCTGACTTTTGGCACTTAAAATCTGTATGCATCTTCTTTATAATACAATACAGATCTGTTTTCATTTCCTACTGAAATAATTTTGCACTTTGTGAACAAAGAAAAATATACCATTTCTTCTTCTTATACTTCATACATTTTTCTCTTTGTCTCAGAGTAGTATTTATTTTCTTGCAATATTGACTGTATGTAAATTTCCCAATGTTCTCATCCTGTCAATGATGCACAGCTGATTTAATTTATTAGGTTTAGATTTATTCACTTTATGTTCATAGTAAGATTAATATTAGCAATAGTTTTTGTTTCTTCTATCTTTATAATAATTGACATAAAGATGATGAAGAGATGGATCAGTGGTTAAGAGTATTTGAATCTTGTAAAGAGGACCTGGGTTCAATTCCTAACCTGTATGGTGACGCACAACAATCTGTGTGTTCAGTGGTCTGATAATCCTCTTCTGATCTCCTTGTAGTGTCCATACATGTAAGCAAGCAGAACACCTCTACAAATTAAATAAATCTCAAAAAATAATCTGCATGAGATTATAGAGTCAAAACTCTACAGAGTTCTGTAGTCATTATTATGTATGTAAAACAAATTATGTGCATAACATATACATAGATATGTAGTTTATCTGCATATATACATATGCAAGATATGATGTCTGCAAGATGCCTGTACAGAAGGCATGCGAGGATGATTTTACCCAGAAAAGATTTTGACTACTTATGTAAGCTTTTGAATTGGCATGAGACTCTAGTTTTCCAATATGTCTTGAGTACATATATTTAGGAATTCATCGGTTTAATCTAAAGTTTCAAGTTTATTGGCATACGGTTTATAAAAATCTTTATTTTCTTTCTTGAGTGCACAACATTTAAGTACTGAGTTTTCTACTTCCAAATATTGTGCTTCTCTTTCTCTTTGTTCTAACTCACCCTTCTTGTGCCAATTCTGAGTCTTTTCAAGGAACCAACTCTTGGTTTTTAATTGGTCTTTTCTACTACAAGTTCTAGCTTGTAATTTCATAAATTTTTTTTCTTATATTTATAATTCGTTCTTTCTATAGTCTTCTGATTTACAATGTCCATGTTTTGCTGTGGTTAATTACAGTCATTTATTTATATTCATGGATATTTATGTGTATGTGTAAATGTACTTGAACAAATATGATTGGTGTAGAGGTCAGAAGCTTATGTGCAAGAGTTGATCCTTTCTTTATACAATGTAGATTTCAGGGATTGAACTTTAGTCATCAGAGTTAAAACCAAGGAGCTTTACCTGCTGAACCACCCCGCTAGTTCTTGTTTGTATTTTTTACTTACATGACATTGTCTTTATAATGAAATGTTTAAAATATGTGTTATCATTTAAGAAATTTTTACAAAAATTTTTTATCTGATATACCCCAATTCATTTCCTAACTGCTCTGAGGCCCACCTATATCTTTCTAGCATCAGTTAGAAGTTTGAAGATGTTCATGAATCACTCCTCTATCCATGCTAAGATGCTGACTGGCTCAATATTGTACAAGTTTTCTTTTGGTAGCCACAGCTGCTATGAGATTCTATGTGCAAGGGTCCTGTTAAATCCATAAAATATTTCTCATCATTCGAGTTTCCTCAGTTGAGAGTTCTTTGTTCAACTCTCTACCCATTTTTTAATAGGGTTATTTGATGGTCTGGAATCTAGTTTCTTCAGTTCTTTGTATACCTTGGATATTAGCCCTCTATCAGATGTAAGGTTGGTGAAGATCTTTTCCAGTCTGTTGGTTCCCGTTTTGTCCTGTTGACCATATCCTTTGCTTTACAGAAGCTTTGCAGTTTTATGAGATCCCATTTGTCAATCCTCGATCTTAGAGCATACGCCATTGGTGTTCTGTTCAGGAACTTTTTCCCTGTGCCCATATGATCAAGGCTTTTCCCTATTTTCTCTTCTATTAGTTTCAGTGTAGCTGGTTTTATGTGGAGGTCCTTGATCCACTTGGAATTGAGCTTTGTACAAGGAGATAAGTATGGATCAATTTGCATTCTTCTACAAGTTGACCTCCAGTTGGACCAGCACCATTTGTTGAAAATGCTGTCTTTTTTCCACTGGATAGTTTGAGCTCCTTTGTCGAAGATCAAGTGACCATAGGTTTCGGGGTTCATTTCTGGGTCTTCTATTCTATTCCATTGATCCTCCTGACTGTCTCTGTTCCAATACCATGCCGTTTTTTATCACTATTGCTTTGTAGTACAGCTTGAAATCAGGGATGGAGATTCCCCCAGAAGTTCTTTTATTGTTGAGTGTAGTTTTCGCTAAAGAAGTGCTCAGCATCCCTAGTCATCAGGGAAATGCAAATGAAAAACAACACTGAGATTCCACCTCACACCAGTCAGATTGGCTAAGATCCAAAACACAGGTGACAGCAGATGTTGGCGAGGGATGTGGAGAAAGAGGAACACTCCTCCATTGTTGGTGGGATTGCAAGCTGGTACAACCACTATGGAAAGCAGTCTGGCGATACCTCAGAAAATTGAACATGGTGTTACCTGAGGACCCAGCTATACCCCTCCTGGGTATATACCCAGAAGATATTTCAACATGCAACAGGGTCACATGCTCCACTATGTTTATAGCGGCCTTATTTATAATAGCCAGAAGCTGGAAAGAACCCAGATGTCCTTCAACAGAAGAATGGATACAGAAATGTGGTACATTTACACAATGGAGTACTACTCAGCCATTAAAAATAATGAGCTCATGAAATTCTTAGACAAATGGATGGAGCTAGAAAATATCATCCTGAGTGAGATGACCCAATCACAAAAGAACACACATGGTATGCACTCACTGATAAGTGGATATTAGCCCCAAAACACACAATACCTAAGATGCAACGCATAAACCTCATGAAACTCAAGAAGAAGGAGGAAGACCAAAGTGAGGGTGCTTTTGTCCTTTTTAGAACGAGTATCAAAAGATTCAACCAGAGCTCCCAGGATCTAAACCTCCAGCCTGAGAACAGACAGGGGCAAGCTGTCCTCTGAGAGGCTCTAACCAGCAGCTGACTCAGACAGATACAGACATCCAGAGCCAAACAGTGGATGGAGCTTGAGGACTCTTAAAGAAGAATAGGTGGAAGGATTGTGGGCCCTAAGGAGATAGGAACTGCACAGGAAGATCAACAGAGTAAACGAACCTGAACCCTTGGAGCTCTCAGAGACTGAATCACCAACCGTGGAGCATACCTAGTCTACACAGATCTACCTCCATGGGCTGAACCTAGGCCTCCCTGCACATATGTTGTAAATGTGCAGCTTGGTTTTCATGCAGGTCTCAAACATTCGGAGTGGGGCTATCCCAAAACATGCAGCCTGTATATGGAGTATGGTCTTCTAAAAAAAAACAGTTGTTCAGTTATTCATGGATATATTATTTTTTTATATCTCTTGTATTCAGTTTGCAACTACTTCATTGAGAATTTTTGTATGTATATTCATGAGGGATACTGGACTATAACTTATATATTTTTGTTGGGTTTACACTTGATTTCACTATTTCAATATTATTTGCTTTGTGAAGGAAAAAAAAAATCCATAAAATATTGTTTTGTTCAGATCCTCCCAGAGCAGTGAATCTTAAGATCATTGTTCCTCCTTTCCCACAATGGTTCTTGAACCCTGGGAAAAGGGGGTGTGATATAAAGGTCCTATTTATGAAACATTCCTGTAGAGTGTGCACTGTGCACTATGTGGAAGGAATCACCTGCGGTAAAAATCCGATGGCCTATTAGCAAAGGCAGGAAGTAAAAGTAATTGATGGATGTTCTTGTAGAAAGATTGGAACTCTGGGAGAGAGTCAGAGCAGAGATTTTCTCTGACTTGAGGAAGACAGACAAATAAAACTAAGGAGAGTTAACTCCACATTATGGCACACTTAGATGAGTTTAAACAGTATAATTGAGTTACAAGCCAGTAGAAACAAGCCAAAGCTTATGATCTAGGCATTATTAATAAATAATTAAGTCTCAGCGTCATTATTTCCACAACAGGGGCAATGGTGGAAAAGCCCAAGGCTACACTCCCCAGTCATTTATTCTATGTACTTTGACAAGTTGCAAGTTTCTGAATTTGCCACCCACTCCACAAAAGAACATTTTTTCTGATAGGTTTGAGAGCTGCAATAATTAACAGATAGATAGACATGAATTTCAAGGGCACTTTGAAATACTACAACCATTTATCAAAATAATAGTGGTAGGTTTAGCCCTGAGAAATTTGAGTGTCAAAGATTTGCAGTAGCAACCATGTGTTTCCTCCTGTGGAGACGTCCTTACATCACATCAGAAAGTTGCTGGTTATTTCCATATTTATGCCATGGTTGAATTCATTGCATATCTTGCTGTATTAATTATTGTTGCTTGTCATACAGGTCAAAGTTGGTTAAGACTGTTGAAGATTCCCAACCTCACCCAAGCAGCCTGCATAGACTCCCTTCTCACTCTTCTCAAACTCTCTCCCAACCAAGCACCTTCCAGTATTGTGAAAAACTAACCACCAGAGAGTAAGCTTCCTAGTCAGTATCAACTTGATTTATTTCTGTTCTATGAGCAGTATATGTGGTATCTTCAGCAACAGGGTTTTATCATTAAATTCTTTTAGGGAACCAAGAGAAATAGTAACATCCTGTATTATGTGGGTGTTTTCCTAGATATCTTTGACCAACAAATGAAGAAGTGGTAACCCAAAATTTTTATTTTGCAAAGTATGGGTTCTGAGATGAACATTATTTCCAAATAAACTATTTTATATGAATATTTATGAGATATAGGTGAATGGCAGATAACAGACAGATATATATCTTGTAGCCTGTAAAATAGTAAGTATTCATAATGAATTTTTATGTACTGACTTTGCCAAAATTCACTTAAAGGTAATTCCCATAATTTCCCAGAATTTTCTTTACTCTAAATTTCTTGCAATGGCTAGATTTACCCAGCAAGATATGGTGGCAATCTTGGAGCACACAACACACTTCTAGTCATTTTTATCAAACCCTAGTATAGGTTCTTTTACAAATAACATGCTAGTTGAATGGGTTAAAGTTAGTTGATTTTGGATTGTTCGGATGGATCTTAGTTAATAATGAAGACCTTCTTGCAAATGAGAGACTAAGTTCCCCCCTAAACATCAGCAGATAAGTGCCTACTTGGATCTGCAAATTTCCTTGTTCCTTCCTGACTTTCATCTTGAAATTGTAACCTTCAGCTCATGCTGTCTGTAATTTCTACCTGCTCACTGAATTGCCTTCCGCTGATCTCCTGGTCTAAAAAAAAGAAAGAAAGAAAAAAAAGAAAGAAAAAAAAGAAGAACAGAAAGAAATATCAAAATATTCAGCTCATTTTGGAATTATATTAATGCTTTCTACTTAAATTTACATCATCTACACTTGATTTAGCTATCTAAAATAAACTGTCATTCAGAAAATATGGTGGTATAAGAATTATATTTTCACTTCCATTGGGTACTCAAGTGGAAGATATTTTAGCTATGTGTTTTGTTTGTTTTTAGTTCTCCCATGAAAATTACTATTGATTTTACAATTATTTTTAGCTTAGACTCATTCATGCATTTAACCAAGTATTTGTATATGCATTTATTATATCTCAGTGTTTTTCTTGTATATTTGCTTTCTTGCCACACTCAGCTTATAACATAGAATTCCTTTTGATACTGCTCATAGCAAATTTATTGTTCTTCTATACAAAGTTTACAGTTTTATTCTAATAACAAATTGCCATTTTGTGTAGAGTCATAGGAAGATACCAGTTCATTTAATTTAGTTATATGACTATCTCATTAAAAATTAGTGATTAGAATATTTATTATTTCCAGTTAAATTTTTCTAATACTTTTTCAATTCTCAGCTGACACTATTTTCCACATGAAAACAATAACAAAGTGATTCAATATATCTTAAAACAATTCACTCTTTTCTCCATCTCAATTACTTCCTATGTTGAATTATGTATAATTTCTTTTTTGACCTCTTCTAACTCACTCATTTTTATCTTCATTCACTGGCAAGTCCCATGCTTTTATATGCTTATCTTTTGATTTTGAATTCCAGTTACTAAAGCCTTAATATGATTCCCTTTATTTCTTTACATAGGTCTTCTTCTCCTAAAACACAGTACATTGTTTCTAGCTATGTTGAGTCTACTGTTTATTAAGTTGTTGGATTATGTTCTAGATTCCTGTTCATAGAAGAATCCTACAGGGTCATCTACCTGTATCTTGTTAGATTGCAATACAAGCTGCACTCATGCTTAAAAACTAAAGCCCGTGATGAAGTTGCCTTTTGCTATGGAGAGACTGCTGAGACCTTTGTTTATCTAGGTGAGGCTAAATATCATACTGAGATCATATTCAACAGAGTGTCAAGATTGAGGGAAGACGAATTTCACAAGGCAATGTGCATTTTGGCTGCAAATCCTGCTTTTCTTCTCTTTCAACTTACCTAAAGGGAGATTCCTACATTTTCAGCTTAACTTAGATAAAGTATTCTATTACGTACTCAATTCCAAAGGCTTTACGCAGTAACTTCTATCCGTCAGTCTGATAAATCACTCAGTATAAAAATTCATTTTTTTTTCTGAGCTGGAAACTAACCTCCAGACAATTTCTATGTTCAATTTTTCTTCAATTCTATTCTCATGATTCCTTCATATCATTCTAACTTAAACTATTTAAAATGGAATATGCTTCATATTTCATAGCGTGAATACTTCTGAATATATAAATAAATAAAAACTGGAATAGAGAGTGAGAAAAGACAGAATCATTTCATACTAGTAACACAGGATTCCCTGAAAGTTAATCTAACATAACTACTTACATATGCTAAAATTAGAAATATGAGAGATGTAAAATATGAAGAATAGTTAATTTCTTAGGCCAATGGGTATAAAACATACATTCTAGTCTTTTGAAATCTTTTAGTAATATATATATCCTCCACATTCTAGACCACATCTCTAATTTATGTTGAGACCTCTGCCTTATTCATGGAAGATGCATTTGAAGAAATACAATGGATGCTAGGAATAAAGGAATGTTAAGCACTTTATGATAATTTCAGATGTATACCTCTGAAGTTTAGTTTCAAGTTGCAGACAAAGAAGATCATTGATACAGCTGTCTCCTTAGAGTTCTGCCAGAGCCTGAAATATACAAAGGCAGAAGCTCACAGCTAACCATTTAGCTGATCATGGGGTTCCCAATGGAGGAGTGACAGAGAAGACTGAAGGAGCTGAAAGGGTTTGTGGCCCCGTGGGAGAGCAACAACACCAACCAACCAGAGCTCCCAGGGTCTAAACCACAGCCTGCGAGCACATAGGGAGGGGCCCATGGCTCCAGCTGTATGTGTAGGGGAAGATAACAATGTCAGAAATAGGTTTGTGAAGAAGTCCTTGGTCAATGAAGGCTGGACGCTCCGTGTGGGGGAAATCGTGGGTGGGTAGGTGAGAGTGGGAGGGTGGGTAGGGGCATATCCTCATAGAAGCAGGAGGAGGGAGATGGGATAGGGGGTTCTTGGGTGGGGGGAGAAAGGGAATTACATCTGAAATATAAATAAAATATCCAATAAAAAAAAGAAAGAAATCAGACATGCCCTGCTCTTTGAGTCCTCTGGGCCAAGCCAAGCTGCCTTGAGCAGCTTGCCATCCCAGGAGGACCTCCATTCTGTCGCCACCTCTCCTCCACCTCCACCAGACTCTTGAACCACAGAAGTAAGAGTCCTTCCTGTAGCCAGGCAGAAACCCTGATGCAGCGATGATAGAGACACCAACCCTTGCACAAAATTTTCAACCCAAAGTTTATCCTGTCTACAAGAAATGCAGGAGTGGGGAATGGAGCAGAGCCTGAGGAAATAGGAACCAATAACAGACCCAACTTGAGACCCATCCCGTGGGCAAGCACCAATCTCTCACATTTTACGATACTCTTTATGCTTTTAGGCAGGAACACGTTATCCTTGGAGAAGCTCCACCCAGCAGCCGACTCAGACAGATACAGACACTCACAACCAAACAGTAGACAGAGTTTGGGTTCTCTTAGGGAAGAGTAAGAGGAAGGAGTGTGGGACCCAAGGGGATAGGAACTCCACAGGAAGACCAACACTGTCAACTAACCTGGACCCTTGGGGCTCTCAGACTGAACCACCAAGCAAAGAACATACATGGCCTGGACCTCAGCCTCCTAGCACATATGTAGCAAATGTGTAGCTTGGTCTTCCTGTGGGTCCAGAACAGTTGGAGCAGGGGCTATCACAAAAGTTGTCTCGTGTCTGTGGGATATGTTCTTTTAGCTCGGCTGCCCTGTCTGGCCTCAAAGGCAGAGGAAGTGCCTAGTCACACAGAGTCTTGAAGTGCAGGAGCAAGGGGGATACAAAGGGAACCCCTACCCACTCAGAGGAGAAGAGGAGGGGAAGAGGGGAAGATTGTGGAGGGGGTGATTGGGAGTGAGTGGGATGTAACTTGAATAGGTAAAAAAAAATAGTTAAATTAAAAGTATAAGAAAAAAATCAGACAATTTAAATAGAGCAACTAAAGCATTGTATTTTAAGATGCTTGCCAGAATTTGCAGGGGAGAGGAAGTGTTAAAAAACATGCAAATATAGTACTCATATACAAAAGTCTTAAAATAATTGGCAAATTATTAGATAATATAAATGATGACAATTACAATTATTCTATTTCACAATTATTCTATCTAACTTGATGTGAAACATCTTGTACATGCCTAGTGCCTTCACTATAGCCTCGTGGGGAAAAAAAAAAAACCGAAAACCTTAGCATTTGTGTTTTGCAGGTAAGTACACTGAGCAGCTGAGACTGCACAATGGTACCCAGCTGTGAGCATTTCAGTTCCGGCTGCACATCTAAAGAGCAACTTAAAATATAAAGGTGAAAGAAAATCAGACATTATAGTAAGATAACACATCATACAAATTTCTGTTTCACAGCCTTCTAGGTGTCAAAATATGGCATGCACAAGTAGCCAAAAGAAGAAAAATGTGCAACTGAGTTGGCATTTTATTCATTTTTGGGAGTTAAATTCCTCTTATTATTAACTTATATATTTATAATCAAGAAAATAAAAATGAAAACGTTTCTACCAGTCCTGAATCCAAATAATTGAAACACACCTTGGATAGGCTCCATGACACTCATATCATAGAGTATTATCTGAAAACACCATCTATTTCTTAATTTTGGCAACCCTTTTTCCATTATGAACATTCAGGAATGCATCTTAGAATCACAATATTTCGCTACAAAGTTCATATATGCCCTGTTCCAGACTCAACTCCTGGCTCCTTGGTGGGAGTAAATGGGGGTTTGCCAGGGTGCCTAGCAGGCATTAGCCATGTGTGCTACTTAATACTTTTCAGAACACTCACTCCCCCACTAGTTTTCTTTCCTGTGTTTACCCTGGCAACTTTAATGTTGCTTTATGCCATTTTTGCATCTAATTGCCTAGAATTTTATATTAAGCACAAAATAATTTCCCTGGAAATATGCATTCAAAAGTATATGGAGGGTGAGATCATGCAGTAAGAATTTGCAAAGGGTAAAAGCGACTTCAGCACTTAATGTTTAGCTTTGTTGGATTACATTTTCCACTAAAATAATGGTCCCTTTATTAATAATCGCAATTTCACTTAAAATATGTTTTACTAAATGGACTTCTGCATATGTTAGCCCAGTCTTTTTGACGAAGCAAATGTCTGTTCCTGATAAAAGTTATTTTGGAAATAATATTAGGGTTTTTAATGTAACAAAATTAGAAAAGTGAAAATATTTGAAGGTTTTGAAAAAGTAATCTAATTTATTTGTTTAGAAACATCAATAGTTCTACGTTAAGTGACACTTTTTGGTCATCAATTATCAATAATTTTCATGGAAATTCACCTGAATTTGGGGTGAGTTGTGGTGTCAGTAATTAAATGGTCTTCAAGAGGCATAAAAAGTCAAAGCTGACCCAAACATTGAGAGATATCAAGACAGGGTACACTAGTCTTGTTAGTGAGTAGGTATAACCATGATATTTCGTCAATTATAATACAATGTCTATTAAGTCAACATCAAGACACACTGAACTTGAAATGAGCACAGAACTCTGTGAAAATCAGTTAGCAATTGTTTTATTCTATGTATGTGACAAAGCTCAGAAATTGGCATGATAGTTATTCTAAATCAATGCCTTTGTATGTAAAATCACCAAAGTTGACACTGCTTTTATAGCTGTTTAATACAAATGGAATCTGAACAGTGTTTATTTCATGGCAGGCCATGAAACAAAGGAGTTTAATTTGCCAACTGCATGGATCAGAGATCATATATTAAATTGACAATAAAAATAGGAATGCCAAGGCAGATAAACTTCCCATACTCCAGTCGATGACCCTACACCCATGCACACACTAGAAGCGCTAATTGGACCCAGTGAGTGCATGAGTACATAAAATTGGGAATCGCACGTGGAGGGTGGATTTTATCAAAACACATAACATGCATGTATAAAGTTCTCAATTTTTAAAAGAAGCCAAATATTCTGAGTGTATATTCAAAAGTAAAGACAATATCTGATACTGTGCATCCTTTGAAATAAGCAAACAGTACATGCATACACACACAAATACACATATTATATCATTAATACACGTCTATTGGCTCATTATACACAGAGACATGCACATTATATCAGTGATCCGTATCTACAGGCTCATTACATATTTTCAATGATGAGAAACTCAACGTTGTCTCCTCTCATGTGGTTCACTCTTAACCAGCTTCACATTTTATGATCCCTTTGTGTTATTCCACAGAAATAAAAAGTATGTCACTCTTTTGAGAATTATCATGCCTATAAATTTTCAACAAGCAATCTGCAGCTCAGTTATTTCAGATCATATGAGGGAAATTTTAAATGGTCCCTATTCAAGCACATAAAAAATGAGAAAATAGAATAAACTACATTATTCCCACTGGATCAATAAAGTCTGAGTTCAGAATTTAAATACATATTCTCACTTCAACCAGACTTACTAGGAAAAATTCAACTATTTTGAAGGACAGTTTGCCAGTGTTTTCTTAAATTTCGATTATCCGTAAAGTATGGAAAACTAAGTGGGGTGAAAAGGAATCTAGACTTGCTCACTACACTTTTTTTTAAATATAATGGGGGAAGAAAAGAGACAATCCTTGCTTCCAACCTGAAACAAGAACCCAGAGCTCTAGAAAACTCAATTTAAGCCTTTACTTGATTCTTGTCATCTCACCCAGCTGTGTGGCCACTAAACGTCCAATAATAAGTTCTAAGGCCACACTTCTGAAGACTGAAGGAACAGACTTTTGGCAAGCAATAGATGCAAGATGGAAAAGTTCTTTTCTTCCATCGCATATGTCTTTATTCAATCTTCTACACCCCTCTCTGGTGGAAGAATTTCCAGTCTGAACTTCTGGAAGACAATATGAAAGGTTCAGCTGTTGGAACTCACATCTGGTGGGAGCCTTGAGTGGGAGGACCTGCCACCCAAATCCCCTCTTTTCACACTTTAAATAAGAAAGCTTCCTCCTTGTACGTGATATTTGTTAAAGTTCAAGTGAACCTGTGACTGGAAGAAATTATGAAGTCCTCTAAAACTGAGAGTAGCCCCATTACCCATGAAGATACTCTCTTCTCATAGAGTATATTCTGTCACCCTTACAATCAGAGAAAACAGGTCACCACTTACTAAGTTTTCAGTTTGCTATGGGCTTAGTTTCTAAAGTGTGTCAAATGAGTGAATATCAGTGGTCAATTTGGTCAATTTGCATCAAATGTATCAACAGTAAGTGCTTCTTTTATTATAGTTTCATACAGTGCTACACAAAGATCTGCTTTTCTTGCAAACTTGTTTAAAAACCATCTGTTCTCCATGCAAAACCACAAATGGTTAAGCAAGCATATAAAAAATAGAAAGTAAAAAATCTTTTTATAAACAAAATACTAAGAGGCTTAGAATTTAAATAAAGGAAGTAAGAAAAGCAAACAAACAAAGACCAAAGAAGTACTCTGGTTTATAAACTTCCCCATTGCATGACCTGTGTAAAGGTTTATGTTAGAACATTTGGCTTCAGGTTAAACCTGGAGTGAATATTTGGAGTAGTGGAACGTTGTGCTTTATCTGAACTCATTCTTTTATCTCTAGCTATGAGTCTGTATTGTTCAAAGATGATGTTGTATAGGACAGATTGGCTGTGGAAACACAGAACAGGCCTGGTCTGAGAATTTATTTGCTGCAATCCTGCATTCTTGTAATGTTTCTGCTAGTGCCTTTCAAAATCAAGTGGAAACAAAAACAGCAAAGTGACTCACTCTGTGATAGATGAATGTCCTCAAAAGCATGAGCCTGTGATGCCAGCCAGGATTATTGATGTAGGCTCCAAAAGAAAAAAAAAAAGAAAGAAAGAAAGAAAGGAAAGAAGGAAGTAGAAAAGGGTCTCTTTCGATGCCAACTTAATCATAGCTGCCAACATGATAATAAAAACATTTGAAAATGAAGATACTCATGTGTTTTCCTGATAGGAATGAGGCATAGTTTGGAAGAAATGTGAACTCTAATACTTAAAAATTATGAATCTGCAGTCACATTGATGACTCAAGAGCATCCTTTCCAAGTGTCCCAAGTAAATCAATATTCCGGCACTTGGATAAAGGTTTATATGCATGGAGATTGGAATGAGAAATGTCCCCTTGTATATGATTATGTATTTGAACACTTGGTCCACGATTGGAGGTATGTTTGAAGAGGTTATGGAACCTTTGTGAGGTGAAGACAGACTGAAGGAAGTCCATCACAAGGCATTGGTTGTGAGGTTTATAGCCTTGCCCCATTTTTCCCTCTGTTGCTCCCTGTGTGCAAGACGAAATTCAATCCACCCATCTTCCTGTTCCTGGAAACATGCCTTCCCATCCATTAAGGACTCCAAGCAGAACCAACCATTTTCTTTACTAACTTACTTTTTGTAAGGGTACTTTAACACAGGAAACTGAAAGTAAGTGTTACAATATTGCTCTTGTGACATGAAAAATGTCATTGGTACACTGAATCCATGGAGCTCAAATAGATTGTAGAGTTTGACTTAAGGGAATGTGAAAAGTTTCATCTCTAATATTCTTTAGTTGCATGAAAATCCAAGAGAAAAAGTCTGCATATATTGATTTTAGCTTTGATTGAAAGAGAGGAATCCTGGGAGGCTCTTGCTTGCTCCCAGGACCCAACAGGGATGAAATTAACTGAAATGCCTAACAAAGAGGAGGGAGAATCTGTAGAGACCAAATCCAGAAGTTAGGCAAGGCCCCAAGTTTAGTGGAGGGGGCTACCCACTCATCTCCAAATTTTTAACCCAGAATGACTCCTGTCTAAAGGAAATACAAGGACAAGTGTGGAGCAGAGATTGAAGGAGAGGCCATCCAGAGAAATGTCCCACCTAGGGATCCATCTCATATACAGACACTAAACCCAGACACTATTGTGGATGCCAAGAAGTGCTTGCTGACAGGAACCTGTTATAACTGTCTCCTGAGAGGTTCTGCCAGAGCCTGACAAATACAGAGGTGGATGCTCACAGCCAACCACAGAAGTGAGCAAAGGTACCCCAATAGAAGAGTTAGAGACAGGAATGAAGGAGCTAAAGTGGTTTGCAACCCCATAGGAAGAACAAAAATATCAACCAACCAGACCCCCAGAACTCCCAGGAACAAAAACAACAACCAAAGAGTACACATGGAGGGATCCATGGCTACAGCCCCATATGAACCAGAGGATAGCCTTGTCCAATATCAGTGGGAAGACAGGCCATTGGTCCAGTGAAGGCTCAATGCCTTATTGTAGGGGAATGCCAGAGCGGGGAGACAGGAGTAGGTTGATGGGTAGGTAGGTGGGGAAACACCATCATAGAAGCAGAGGTAGGGGAATGGGATACGGTGTTTCCAGGGGGAGGGACTAGGAAAGGGGATAACATTTGAAATGTAAACAAATAAAATATCCAATAAAAAAAAAAGAAATAGAGGAATCAATTGAAGAAAAGAAAAGTTGAGTACAACTCAGAAGAGGGTTATCACAGTGATAGAAGTTGGCTTCTTGGAGACTTTCAACTACCAATTGAAAGTAGACCTGACTTGGAAGGTTTCAGTCATGATTTTCATGGCAGATATTTATGAGTTTCTGCCAAAAGTGCTAATTTAGTGTAGCAGGCTCCTTCTATATAAGGTCAAGGTTACCTGTCATTTAACCACTTGGTTATAGGTCTTCAGGAGCCATCAACACCTCTTCCTCCCTACCCTACCCACCCCCAAATCTGCTTAGATAGAAAAAAATAAAACAAGTGGATTGGAAATTGGGGAAGCTGGAGGATAGGAGATTGTTATCAGATTACATTATAGAAAAAGTCTATTTTCAAAAAATAGAAGAAGAAGAAGGAGGAGGAGGAGGAGGAGAAGAAGATGATTGATGATGAAGATGAAGAAGAAGAAGAAGAAGAAGAAGAAGAAGAAGAAGAAGAAGAAGAAGAAGAAGAAGAAAGCAAAATGAACAAAGGAATTGTGTGTCCAATTCACTGGAAAGGTACATGCAGACTGTGGAGTCCAATGCCCTGCATTCAATTTTTTCACCTATAGGAAGAATTTCTATGTCTTAACACAGGAGAAGTAATTTTTTGAGCTTCTGGGGTTTTTGTTTGTTTGTTAGTTTGTTACTTTTTTTATATCTATCTAGAAAAAGTGTGACCAGAAAAAGGGCCAAACATCATTTCATGTGCTTCTGAGATAGTATTTTAGGATGAGATTAATATTTAGGTCAGTCGACGTTAGGTAGGGCAGAATGCATTCTGTAATTGCATGGATGGAGCTTATGTGATTATGTAAAAGACTAATGATAAATAGGCTATAGTTTCCTAAAGGATAGACTAGTCTTTCTAAAGTCACTGTGATGATTTATACATGCTTGACTCAGGGAGTGGCACTATTAAGAGGTGTGGCCTTGGAGTAGGTGTGGCTTTGTTGGAGTATGTATGTCACTTTAAGACCAACCACCCAGTATCCTCAAGACTGCAACCACAGCACTATGTAGTGGGAAGTATTGTTGTCTCAGGATCTGAAGCCTCATCTCCCCCAGGCCATCACTGGTTCTGTTAAGACATTCTTGGTTTTAGAGAAAGAGCTGTGTTCTTTCTCCATACATTTGGCATCAAGGAAAGCATTAGATCAGCCCATCCTTCGGCAATAAGTAAATAAAAACTGTATCAAGTAGAGAAAGCACAGACCCTCCTGTGTTATAGAGGATTACTATACTATGCTATTAGACTATGGTTTGGTCAAGTTACTCAGTTTCTCTGAACACTAGTTTTCTTGTCTTTTGATAAAGGGTTATAATGACTAATAGACATATTAACAGATCATTAAGTAAAATTGCTTGTAGGATAATCTAGCATGCAGGAATGGTTATTTAGTAGACTACAGAGAATAAGACCAAGTTGGATGCATCTGTATATTAGAAAGATTTAATTTAAGAAGCCAGGTTTTGAGATTGTGAAGGCTTTTAAATCTAAAAATATAGGACTTGAAGGTCAGACTGAGGCTGTGTTTTTGGACTGAAGGTGTCTGTCTTCTTATTAGGGTTTTACTGCTGATAAAAAGACACCATGTACAAGGCATCTCTTTTAAGGACAACATTTAATTGCAGCTGGCTCACAGGTTCAAAGGTTCAGTCTATTATTGTCAAGGATGGGAGCATGGCAGCATCCAGGCTGGCATGGTACAGTGGGAGCTGAGAGAGTTCTATATCTTCATCTAAAGACTTACTAGGAGAAGACTGGCTTCCAGGAAGCTAGGAAGATGGTCTTAAAGTCCACATCCATAACAACACACTTCCTCCACCAAGGCTATACCTCCAAAAACCCCTCCCACTCAAGCATATTCAACACAAAGGTTTTATGATTCTATTACATATTCCCCCAAAATAGTATATAAGATATTTTATTTCTTAATAAGTTAGAATGCTTATTACATTGATTATAAAAAATCTCCAGATCCCAAATTTATCTATTTCCTTATCTTCTGATCATGTAATCTCACTCAGGAACTTGGAAATGAATATCACATATTCATTATATAATCTATTTACCTATGTTCACTAATCAAGTCTTGCTTTCTGTACAAGGCTTATCACATATCTCTATTATCACATAGAACATAAGTTCATTTATCAGAATGAAATGTGAACCATCCCTATGTACTTCTGAAATTCACCAAAGTCCAAACTAAGAAGCAAATCAAGAGACTAAGATAAGAACTAAGGAGATGAATTTTCTTCTACCTGAGTCATGATGTCAAAGAAAATTCTGTTAAGTTCAATTGAAAGATGATGATTACACATAGAATCATAGATTTGTTAGTGAGCAATATATTTATGGACTTTTGTAGTATAAAATTTCTTTCATACAAATGACATATACTCAAAAGAAAAAAAAAGCATAATCTTTTTAAGGTAGATATATATCACCTATGTTTTTCAAAACTATTTAATAAAAGACATTTTCTCATTAGTTTTTGAGAATTTGATTTGCATATAATGTTTTGATTAAATCCATTCAATGCTTTTACTGTGTCCCTCTGCCTTGTGTCCTCTGTCTCTTTCTAATTCTTCCTCTCTCTGTCTCTCTCTCTCTCCTGCCTCTCTCCTTCCCTATAGAAATTACTTAGTGCTGCTTGTATGAGTTGAGCTGTAAAATTATTTACATGAGAATGTTACCCTCCAAGAAGCTGCACCCCTACAGAAATCTCACTCTGTCTCTCACAGAAACCATCAATAACCATTAGCTTCTCAGCCAGAGATGAGGCTTCATGGGCCCTTTCCTAGTCATGGTGGGATTTAGGATGGCTTAATCCTGTGCAAATTCTTGTGAATGCAGTCACAATTCTCAAATTCTTAAGTAAATGGCTAGAATTAGAAACAATCAGTGTAGGGTCATTCAAACCCCAAAAAGCAAATGTCACATGTTCTTTTTGTATGCTTGACTTGGATCCTTAGATATGTGTTTATGTACCAACTTACTCATTTAGGTTCCATGAGTGCTTTTAATATTACAACTCCATTTAAGTTCCGCAAACATTAATGTATTCTAATAAGCAAAAGTGACAACATTTCTTGCAGCCAGGAGAATTTCACGTTTGTCATCCATCATGTGACTGTTTATGAAATGTAGGTGATCTTTGTGTAAGTTTATGTGTAAAGGGCATTTTGTGTGTGTGTCTGTGTGCGCCCACATGTGCACATGCATGCACTGTGCTTGCATGTGTGTTGTTTCTTGTTCCATAAATGGTGGAGAAGATATTTAGAGCTCACACAGAGCCTTTGTAAACATAGGCTCTCAGAACAATTAGACAAGAGAATGAATAACTTGTGTTTGCAGGTAAATCCCTTACACTAAAAAAAGATTGAAAATCAAGGCTTAGTGAAGTTTATTTCTTTCTAGTTTTACCAAATGTTGCTTTGAAATTCTACAAAGAAAATTGTATTTGTATGAGTTAAAATGAGTCTGAAGCTTCCACGTAATAAATCTGTGATTTGTACCAATACATGACTAGAACGTTCTAACAATTTATGTACCTAAATATTTTATATGTCTAAAAATTTAAGTTCTTAGACTACTTATAATATCATACCATATGGTTGAAACATTAGGGAGTGGAGAAGGATTCAAGTCCTCTTAGGGGTTGGGAATAGGTAAAGTACACTGTATGAAAATCTCAATAAATAAATTTTAAAAGTAGATTGCAAAAGAATGCACTTAAGGAGAAAGCTAGCTAATAAATAAGAAATAGAGGGCATACTGTCATTTGGCAACTTCTAGTGGAACCTGAATTTCATAAAGACAATTAGAAAATATTTGTGTTAAACATTTTCCGAAGATGAATTCACGCTGCCACAACTCAACAATTCTACAAACACACATAGACACACACACACAATTGCACATTCATGTGTATATATGTTATGTTACATTAAACTACATATTGTTATAACGGGTATACTTGGCAGTCAAATATAACCGAGTCATTAAAGGTAGGGTCAGCATAGCTATTTGTGGTTCAACACTGACTCAGTGGCCCCCACTGCACTGCCCCAAATAATGCAGTGTCACATATGAGCCATTTTTTAGAGAAACATTTCAGGTTCCAATAAAAACAGGGCCACACAGAAAAGGAATACAGGAGAAAAAGCACAAGATACTCAGAATGTAGTTGTTAGGGGAAACTGAACCAATTATGCTACCTGTATAAACATATGAAACTATTCCACACTGACAAATGTTCACACACACACACACATACACACACAAATCCTGAAAAAAATTCAACATTTTATTAAAATCTGCCTCTGAAAAAAACTATGTGGAAAAATACATTTGAATATCTTTTATGTATTAGGTATGTAAATAAATTAATGCAAATTTTCTTAAGCGTGATTTTTTAATGTCATCATTTCTTTATCCCTTTTGAAAAATTAAAAATACATTCTTCTTTCATAAAACACAACCCAAGCACAGAGTTTCCTATTTTTATACCTCTCATCTATTCTCACATCCTCTCTTCCAAAGATCTGTTCCCATTCTGTTTCCCTTCAAAAAGTAGCAGGCTTCTAAGAGAAATATCCAAACATGACAAAGCATGATAGAATAAGACAAAGCAATATGCCCTCATGTCTAGACTGAACAACAGAACCCACTAAGAGAAAAGAGTCCCAGGAGCAGGCAAAAGACATGCACAAGATAAAAGAACTCTGTAATACTATTGCCTGATGTATAATACAGAATATACTAATAGATGATTGATTGAGAGATAAATGATAGATAGATAGATAGATAGATAGATAGATAGATAGATAGATGAATAGATGATAGATAGATAAGATATGATGAAAGATAGATGATAGATAGATGATAGATAGATAGATAGATAATAGATAGATAGATATAGATACATGAGATGAATAGATAGATAGATAGATAAGATAGATAGATATAGATAATAGATATTAGATATAGATAGATATAAGATAGATGATAGATACATAATAATAGTATAGATGATAGATAATGAGATATAATAGATGATAATAGATGATAGATAGATGATAGATAGATAGATAGATAGATATATAGATAGATAGATAAGATAGATAGATAGATAATAGATGATAGGATAGATAGATGATAGATAGATAGATAGATAATAGAATGATGATAGATGAGATAGATGATAGATAATTGAAATAGATATAGATGATAGATGATAAGATAAAATGATAGATAGATGATAATAGATTATAGATGTATAGAGATAGAATAATATCAAAGAAGTGAGATATATGACATATTCATCCATTTGTAACTCTATAGATGATAACAAAATATATGATAAGATTGATAACTTAATTATATAGGATGTTGAGAAAGAAAGTAATATATGCCTAAAGTCACAGTGATCACTTTGGCTTGTCTTCCCAGTGTCCTTTGTTTCAACTTCTCAGTAGATTGAATGTAAAAAAATAATGTTGGTAATGTACAGCCCTTATCTTTCTATGTATAATAGCTTGATGGATCAAGAAGTGTATACAAATAGAAAGTGCATAATGAATCACAACCATGACATTGTTCTACCCATAGTCCTGGGATATACTTTTAAGTTTGAGAGAGACATAAATGAATAGAGTAAAAGTATGTATGTGAGTACAAGTAAAGGATGTTGGAAAGGTAGTTACAGTTGATGCAGCCTTGAAAGTCCATGCTTCACACTGTACTTCAACACACATAGTCATGGCTATCAACTTATATAGAAATTATTAGCATTACGACTACGCTATGGAGAAAAAAATTATTGATACAAGAAATGTTACCCTCATACTTGGATTCATGGAACGGACCATCTTCAACTGCTCAACAACATCTCATTAGCTTAATAATCAGATACAGGTTTTGGAAAGGAGTCCTTATGTTCCTTTGAATTATTAAAAGTTACAATTTACAATAAAGGGAAATTTTCAAAATCTTAATAGGAAATTACAATTTATGGTCATTGGGTCAGATCCAAACACTTGAGCTTTCTTAAATTTAGTTTATCTTTCTTGTTTTGTTTGTTAGGGTTATACAAGCTGATTAACAAGTTTGTTTACTCTTAGTATAAGTTGCCGATTGTTGCTGAAAGTTACTTACCAACAGCAGTTACCAGTTGAAGTCTCATAAAATATATATGAATGACAAATTATCAGTAAAAATTGAAAAACACACAAAAGTTTTTAAAAACAAAGTTGCATCAACTAAAAATGAGCCTTTTCCTGTGCATTCTTCAGACTGTGCCAGAACATGATAAAGACTTGTTTTCTCAGCCACAGGATCACAAATTGCCAAGTAGAATGCTCTTTGCTCTTTCTCTCAAACAGGAAGCCAAGACACTGCTTCCTGATTTAATGTAATACACAAAGAGAGCATTAAAAATACTATATATTTCAAGCTTACAGAAATTAAAGAGACATAGATGACACCATCTAGCAACTGGCACAGGTCCTTCAGTGACCTCAGACATATACCTGCATTTCCCAGAAATACCAATTAAGTGGGGTCATTTTTCATTCTTTATTTTATCTAGGTATTTCACTTCACTGGGATTCATTAATAACTGGAAATATTGACTATTTTTTTTTTTTTACATTCCATTCTAAAACTGTAGCCCACATGTTAGATGCTGATCCATGAGCGTGCTTCGAAGAGAAAAACATTGGTATCCTTTTTCTTTATTGAGATAGCTCAGTGAAACAGCAATTATTTCATAAATTTTATTGTCCCCAGATAAAATGAAGACACTATATATTTTACAGTGACTAGAGTCACCTAAGAAATTATATATTATCTATAATGTATAATGCTACTAATATTTATGTTTTTTGTTTGGTTGATTGGTTGTTGTTATTTAGTGCTGATCATTTGGAACTGGAAAACTATTGGTGCATTCTTCCCTGGAGAATGACCCCTCTACTATACCTCAATTTTCTTAGTTGCCTATAGTTCTGTAGCTTTCTGTAGGGTAGAGGTCTCATAGGCTTTTCACAGTACAGTTTGGCATTTCTATTGGTGTCATTTTTGCTAAACTCTTGTTTGCTCGGTCCTATTGTTGAGACATTATGGGTATAGATTCTCATGTTTTTAGAAAATACAATCTCATGGAAACCTTCTTGATCCTCTGGTGCATACAATTATAAAAGTATCTTTTATTCTCGTGTCTTAATTGTCATCTGGAAGCTTAATGCCTCCATCTGTTAACTTAGGCTCATCCTGGAAGCATGTAGCCTCTATCCTTAGTACAGTCTTATCTAGACCTAGAATGTTTTCAGCCTCTGATGTTTACTGCTGAAATGTTCACTCTTTCTAGATCTTTCTTAAGTGTCTGGTTCAACTCAGCTGTTTTGGCAAAAACTCCTCCCCAAGTTGACTGATTCAATTTTGCTTTTCTGGGCTTCTCCTTAATTGCCCTGCTTGACCTCATACTAATATTGACTTTTAATCTTCTGGCTCTTTCTCATTCTCCGTCATGTTCTGTCTTTACCTGCATCTGAATTGCTCTCTCTCTCTCTCTCTCTCTCTCTCTCTCTCTCTCTTCTCTCCTGCTCTGCCTTAAGTGGCTTTCTTTTCTCGATCTCTTCTGATAGTTGGGTATAATCTTTGTGTCAAATATTCCTGATTTGTTACTTTGTGATGTTAATTAGACATTACTTTCAAACATGGATGTTTCTATAAACTAACTTTACTTTCATTGTTTGGGATTACAGATGCATACTAAGGGTTACTATGTATTCCAGCCAGAGGGATTAAAGCTGTGTGCTAAGGGTTGAGCCACACCACAACTAGAAACAGGGCTTTTCAATAAATAACAATCTAAGGGTTCACAGTGTGATCAAATACCCTGGAACATAGAATCTTTTCACTCAACCTCTGCAATATCCCTGATCCTTAGGTGTAGGGATTGTGTTATATTTAGGAATATAAATGAGTAGACATATTCACATATGTATGCAATAACAACTAGCTTAGAAGGGGAACATGAATTTGAAGGTTAGTAAAACAGGAGTATGGGCAAGAAAGTGAATGGCAAATATAATTATATTATAATCTCAAAAACACAGAATCGATAAAAATAATTATATTTTTAAATTAAGTAAACATTTATAAAAGTATGCAATTTCAAATACATAAAGTGAAATAGCATATGTGCATAAAATAACAAATCAGAAAGGTATTTAGTTATAAAAACAAAAATCAACTTCAGAATCTTGAGTACTTTTAAGAACTCACATTGAAGAATGGGAGAGGAAGCCTAGGATGGAACTTAGTTGTAGAGTTTCTGCTGATGATGTGTAAGATCTTGGAATAAAGCGTCAGCATGCAGAGTAAATGAATAAATAAACAACAAACTTGCAAGACCAATAGATGAGGGGACAGGAGAGAAATGTAAAAGTCACTGAGAAATAACTACACTGCACACATATTTACTATCTTCTTTTCACATATCTAAGTCATCTTAGTCCCTTGAGCTCTTCTGATCTCCATTGGCTGACACTTGACTCAAACAATTCAGCAAACAAAGCCCTTAAGATCCAAAAACCTACGTCAATACAACTGTCCACCTTGTGAGTAGGATGTGGCCTTTTATTGCTGCAGAGTGGCTTCCAGTACTCTCCAATAAGTATTCAGTAATACTGTCCACAGTGTAGATGACCCTTGGCTAGGCTGTACCAGCTCTGTGAAACAAAAATTGTCTCTATACTTCAATCCTATGAATAAAAGTCATTAAATTTACCATTCAAGACTTAAGTATGTCCTCCCAGGAATGCTAGCTTGTCAAGGTGAAGGTGTTTGGACCTCTCTAAAGAAAGAGATGGCTACCATTAAGCCTTTTCTTAGGACCCTCAAAAATGATGGTGAAAGCTGGAATCAAAGTGTACCTTTGCAATGTACTCAGGGAGATTTGCAGTACTGGGGCCAGTTGGATCCTCACTATACTTTGGTGAATATGTTTCCAGTACTTTCCATACTTTGTTTTGGGATCTTGATAGTTTTCTTCATGAAAGCATCTGGTGACTGAGACACCAAAACTAACACATAAACACATAGACACAGACAGATACACAGACACTAATACCATACATACAACATGCAGCACACACACATATACACACATGCATATACACACAGACATATCACACACAGACACACATACATGCCTTCACACATACATGCACACACACAGGCACATTCACTCACCACACACTCAGACACACACACACACTCAGAGACAAACACCACACACAGATACAAACACACAAACACACACACACCCCACAAATACACAGAGATATATCTAATACATACACATGCACACATACAAACACAGACACAGAGACATACACACAAATAATAATATAATAATAATAATAAATAATAATAATAATAAACCTAAGAAAATGTATGTGTATTGACCTACCTACAAGGTTAAAGTAGAGTTAAGGAAAATGTACTTTAGCATAATTCTCATGTGATTATTGTATATATATTTTGACACAGTAATAGAAACTGATTGCAGATATTTTGGTCAGGTGTCTTATTCTATTAATTACAAGTTTATTCTTTAATAATGTAGTTAGACAATCTTATTTCTTTCCTTCTTTCCTTTTTCCTCCTCCATCTCCCTTTCAATCAGACTTCAGACCCTAGTACGCTGAACCAATATATCACTTTATATTCAGCCACACTCCAAGACACTGTGTTCTTAATTCTTAAATATAAATTATTTATATAGTTTTAATTTACTTGCTAGACAAACCTAAGACTTTAAAGACTGACTCCTTACAGAAACACACATACAGATAAAACACACCATCCTGTACCATACATACACACATACACACATACAATACAGAAACACACACATGACTATGCATGCATGTATGTTCATCTTCTTGGTCGTGGGCAATATATATAGAAGATTGCTACCATGATTCTAAGGCATATTAATAATAAAAATGTGTTCAAAAGTGACTTGCTATGTGAACCTTTTAAGAGGTTGGAATATTACTCATAAATTCTGTCTCCCCAGATGTCCAATTATTTAAAAGTAGAAAAACAGTAAATCACCAATAGAGTTAACACCAAACATTAGTACTGAATGATGCTATACAGCTGCTGGAACTGGACTAAGAAAAGGAAGCTTCAGTTCCTACAAACAAAATAAGGTTGCATGTACAATAAATCACACATTTTGTGGTGTGGTGAAAAAAAAAAAAAAAACCAGCTATTTTTGATGCGAAGAATAGCTTTTTCTTATCTTTTTTTTTTTTTTTTTTTTTTTTTTTTGGTCTTTCGAGACAGGGTTTCTCTGTGTAGTCCTGACTGTCCTGGAACTCACTCTGTAGACCAGGCTGGCCGCGAACTCAGAAATCCGCCTGCCTCTGCCTCCCAAGTGCTGGGATTAAAGGCATGCGCCACCACTGCCCGGCTAGCTTTTTCTTTATAGTGCCAATATGTTTATAGATGTAGGAAAAGGTATGTATACAGTAGATGACATCTTTAAGAATTCTTTTTCAATGACAACAAAATTAAATAAAGAGAAGGTAACACATTGGAGAATGAATAGCCTTAATACTCTAAGTCAGAGGAGTGAATTTTAAAATATGTGTAAAATTGGATAATTTACTCTCACAAAAATAAAAATGTATGCTAACATATATTTATCAATTCTGGTATGAAAGAGCAATTCTTCTGGATTAGAGATTGGTTTTCTTAAACCCTGATTCTTACATGTCTAACAACACCAGATTAAACAAGCATCTCTGAATTTTTGGGCTGTTTTTTTGCATACAAAACCTGGCAAAAACAGTCTTCAATAGCAGGATCTTTGATAGAAATTATAGAAAACTTAAGGAATCTATTTTCTTCCTAAAGGGAAATGCTCATAGCAATCAAGATTGAAAGAAAGATGATTCTAGGAAATAAAAGGTAAAGGAAAAATGAAGGAGTGATGGAAATGGTACCATTTTAACTGAATAAATATATATGAAAATATGTTTGAAAATTATACAGCATATTCATATATCCACTGCAGTATCATTCATAGCAAATACTCCTGTTAATTTATAGTATTTCAGATTGATCAATGTAAAGAACACAATCTCTCCTAGTGATTAAATTTAATAATTTTCCACCAAAAGTGTTATGGCACTGTCTGAAAATTTTTCCAACTTGGTTACTACTGAGAGTTTGGGTCTTTTTTTTTTTTTTACTGGATATTTTATTTATTTACAATTCAGATGCCATCCCCTTTCTCCATTTCCCCTCCCTAGAAACCCCCTATCCCATCCCTCCTCCTCCTTTTTGCTTTTATACCATTTTAATTACATGCATGTATTAAGGTCAATTTTAGGTTGAGGGTCTAGCAATACAGTAGATTGCAAATAGTCAAGGAACAAGCAAAACAATAAACACAAATAGTCAAAGAACAAGCAAGGAAATAAACAAAGTTCCCTGAACACTCCCATGATCACTGTTAAGAGATTATCAGGATAACCAAAATATCTGAGCCAATTTCCCTGTCCTAGCCCAAAGTCCTTATCATATCTAAGCCTACTTCCTTGTTCTGCCTAAAACTTAGATTCCTGTCTAAAATTCCTTCTTTATTCTAGCCTAAATTTAGATTCCTGCCTGAAATTACTTCTTTGTTGTAGCCTAATGTCAGATTCCTGCCTGAAGCCCACTTCCTTGTCCTTGCCCAATGTCATATTCCTGCCAGGCAGCCCATTTCCTTGTTCTTGGCCCATGTCAGATTCTTGCCAAGCAACCCCAAAAGCTCTCCACATCTTCTACTTTTTTTATTTCACAAACAAGACTGAGCCTGTCTTAGGTCGTTCTCCCAAGAATGAGTTCCTTACCCCATGAAATATGCACTATCAAAAACAAGGCACTTAAGTCTTAGGTTGGTAATGCTCTGTGCATAATCTTACCCGTCCTTAGCTTCCCAGCATGTTAATTTAATAACTCTGTCGGGGGGGGGGGTCCATTTTCAGGCTCAAGCCATATAATTGACTGCCAAAATGTTGATGTTGTTAAAGACAAGCTTTAACACGATGGACAGGAATAAAGTATCCCTAGGACAAAAAGGGCTAACATGATCAAGCTAAATATGCCATGTTGAAGCTTGACCAAAATAGAAATACTGACCTCAGGCCATGGGTAATTTTCTCAGCAGTATCTGCTACATCAATACTCAGCAGAGCAGTTCTGTAAATTCATAAGCTCACTATGCAAAGCTAAAACATCCAGAGAGGTGTTAGAATTATGCCAAATACACTGCAAGATTCTTTAGTGTCATTATGATTAGGAAAAACTTTAAAGATACTACTGACAGTTTGTACAAAGAAAGATGAACCCCTGACATTCTAAATAACACAATTAAAATAAGAATAAAAATTACCCCTAAAGCCAGTAGTGCAAGATTTAGAAACCTAACGTATTTGTTTGATATCAGTACCTCAATGGTCTGGAATAGTTTTGTTTACATGTGCACGGGAAAAGTAATGACTTGGAACACCTATGATAGTGTCGAATGACGAAACAAAACTCTACCTTGTATTCATTCAAATACTATTCATACATAGCCTCAGAAATAATTTTATATTGTCCTTATTGCACTAATTTAAATATAGAGTCTTCCTGAAATTCCATTTGGAGATTCTATAAATAAAATGCTCACATTTCAAGATGATTGAAACAGATTTCGCTCTCCATACATGGAGAAAGGATATGGGGCCACTACTTGGTAGCGTCATTTCTCAGATAAAGTGACATAAATGTTCTGACCCTGACTCTCTAGGCTTTCAAATGGAATGATTATAACGTGATGTTAATATTGGTTCCACAATGATATTATGACAGCTAATTGACATAATGGACAGATTTTAAAAAAAATGCTTTTTTAGGATCTAAAGCAAGTAATGTCAGCTTGGATGTAGAGAACAATGTTTTCTGCTTTCTTTCTTTTTTTTTTCCTTGACATCAAAGAGACAGTAATGATAAATGGCCTATTCTCTTCTGTAGGATCATTGATTTTTGAAATCCTCAAGGGTTTTAATCGGTAATCCTTTTAAATTCTTCTTCTGTGAGCTTTAGTTTACCCTATTTTGAAGGCCAGGTTTGTGAAAGCACAGATGTCAAAACCTGAACAGTGTTTGATGTATCTTCACTGAGTCATGTTCATGACACTCCTGAGCTCTGCCTTGGCAAGCTTTTCAAAATTGAAAATTTAAAATTAAACATGCACTGAAGGCTTCTTGGGGAAACAAAGGCACACACATCATTTTCATCTGCTTATGAAATAATTCTTCTCCTTCCCTTCTGACAGAAGCAGCATCCTGAGCAATTCAGGGTTTGATTAATGAAATGGATCTTGCTTCAATCAGATGTTTACATGAAGTAATGGTAAATCCTTTTCAAGGTGGTTTTAAGGTCATGGCTGAAACCTGGAATAAATGGCCTTAGAACCGCACTGAATGTCATGAGACCTACCTGAGGCTCTCCAATGTGAAATTCTAGATGCCTGGTGTACTTTCATAGGTCTAAGTACATGATTCTTATTCACTGTTTGCAAAACAGGAATTTATTGAAGTGTCATAGATAGACATCTGTTTTACTCATGCTAGATTATCACAGATATTTAAGAAGCATCTAAAAAGAATATAATATTCAATTTTCAGAATTACCCAGCAAAGAATCCACTCATCCCACCTATTTGAATAATAGTTTATATCACATTGTTCATTCAATAAAGGGTCCTTGCAAATCTAACAAAACGTAAATATATATCATAGCACAGACTGTAATTTCCAAATATATAAATTATATTTCCAAAAATTAAGAATTTTGAGATAAGAACTTTATTTTTGTGAACTTCAGAGCACATTTATTTATACTGATGGATGCTTAGCAATTAGTTGAGGATATCTCTAGAATTATAGAAGGAAACAATTATAGAATGTGTAGACAGCTTTCTCAGATCTCCTAACCATCAATTTATAGTACTAGTACTGAATAAAATTGAAAAGTCAACTCTAAATTGATCAATATACACTTCAGGATATGTAATGAAAATGAACCCAAATACTAAATAATAAGGATCTAAGAATAAAAGTATTCTAGACAAAGTTCAACACTGCTCTTGTAGAATTCTATTACTGCACCAAAAACAAAACAAAAATAAAAACATAGTAAAGTTCCACTGGTTTTGAATATCCCTTTCCACAGTGTCAGATCGTTTTTTTTTCCCCTCTTGCTGAGGTAGATTCTACTGTTTATAATCAAATGTTTATATTAAAACATGAACATGTACCAGCAATACAAAGAAGAGTGACTTTTATTTCCAAATGTCTTACATTGACACTACAGTTTATTAATTCTCATTCAGAGATTCATGTGCATTTACTGTTATATGGTGTTTATATATGTATGTATGTGTGTGTGTGCGTGTATGCATGCACGCACATATGAATATTTACATGTTTATGTGAAACTCAGATGGCTTAGGAAAGGGAGGCATTTTTCTACTTTACCACATGAGTTTAGAGATTGATCTCAGTCATCAGCTTGGTGGCAAGCACCTTTATTACTTGTCCACCTCTTCAGTCTCCTTTTTTATTTTAAATGGGTAAAAATAAGCTGTCTTATTTTATTTTAGTAGAACTGTAATTTTGACCTGTAGCCCAAAACAGAATAAAAGAGAACAAAACCTTGTTTGTTATGTGGATTCTCTCTCTCTCTCTCCCTCCCTCCCTCCCTCCCTCCCTCCTCCTTCCCCCTCCCTCCATCCCTCCCCCTCTGTTCCCCCCTCTCTCTATATATAAAATTCTCTCAAGAAACTGAAAATTACTCGTTTCATTATGTCTTCCTCCAATATATCTCCATTATTATGTATTGTGCTACTACAACCCAATGGTTCAGAAAACATCTCTGAAAATATAGGCCAGAGCAAACCCCTTGAGTATTTTGCCATAGTTGTATAAACCTGGCTAGCATAGACAGCAGTATCACCCTGAGACCTGGGTCTGGTAAGACTCATGAACATGACTTTGAGACTTCATAAACAAAGGATAGCGATTTGGTATACTGGATAGAAGGAAGTAGCACTCTTCATCCCAGTAGTTATTACATTAAGTACAGTATTGAACATAAGAGTCTAATAAAATAGAGACAGATAGAACAGATAAACACTAGGAATCATAGGCCACAAGTGGACTTTTTTCAAAGAACATGATAAAATGTGGGGGAACTAAATCACATTATCCTTTACTTTAGATTGAAATTATAAATAATCTTTGATTCCATGGAAGTTTCATAATTCATAAAATCTATATTTGTCATAATTAGCTTGAGATGCTAACTTGATAAAACCCAGTGTTACTTGGAAAAGGAAGCCTCTGAATAATTTCCTTCATCACTTTGTCCTGTGGGGTTATCTATGAGGATTTATTAATTGTTAATTGCTGTAGGGGGACTCAGCCCACTATGGGTAATGCCATCCCTAGGCAATGGACCTGGTCTGTATAAAATAAGGTAATGAGTGAGCCAGAGGAAATCAGGCTGGCAAGTATTTCTCCTCATGTTGCCTACTTCAGTTCCTGTTTTCACTTTCCATTTCCCTATGGGCATCATGTACTTTAAAATTTTAATATTCATAATTCTAAATTAGTGTGTTTGACTATCCATTGGGTCATGAACAACCTACCAGTGTTCAAGGCCCCAAGGAAGAGTAACTCCTTCCTTCAGCAGCTATTAACTAACAATCTATTCATATATAATGGTGGGGCCTCTGTGACTAGTTTACTTCTTATGCACAAGATTTACCAGTTTACTGTTTCCTCTTCTATGAAATTTCCTGATTCTTAGATATTGGAAGATTGAGAAGTCTTAACTGAATACTCAAAATCACCTTTAGTTTACATATTAACCAATTACAAGTTTCTGCCTTAACCACTACCCAGTGCAAACACAAGTTTTTCTTCTATCCTGTGTCTTAATACAGGTAAACCAGATAAGGAATATATGCTGGTCACAAAGGTTGCCAGATAACTTCTAGAAACATAGAACTTATTCTGTTTTGCAGTTTATTACATCAAATGAATTATCTAATTACACATATAGGCATGTTGCTATCAGATAAACTTGAATATGAATTATTTTTAGAGAAAAGGATTCCTCTCTGTGGTACAGAGAAAAATTTATCTTTATCAGGAAAAATAAATGAGAATAAATATCTTTGTCTTGAAATACAACTGAGAAGCTTAGACTACAGAGCACAAACATACACACACAGGGTAGGGAATCTGAAACAAGATCAGTTGATTATGCCAATACTGTGCTAAATTTCTTTTATACACACTATGCTTAAGGTAAAGGCTTGCTGTCTAGAGCCTGCTAACCTAATGCAGAGGACAGCAGAGAATATGGAAACAGTGTGGTGCATTGGCTGTTTGATTTTAGAAATGCAAATTAAAATTGAATGTCAAATGTATTCCTTACAACTTATAGGCTTGGGCAGAAAATTTCTGGAATCCAGCTAGAAATGATGGCCATCATGAGCAAGGTTTCTTGAAACACCTGCAAGTCATACAGATAACAAGAGGGACCCAGGGGAGGTTCAGGACACAAATATTAGAACTAATTTTAGAGATGTGTGGAGCCAGTTGCAAAGGAGAGCAATGGGTTCTTCAGAGAGGCTCACAAAGCAAGGAAAACAGTATGGAAGCTATGACCATAGACTGTATGCTTTATCCCTGGGATAAGTACCTAATGGGGGGTGAAGGGAAACTTAAGGGTTACCCCCTATTAATCCTGTCCTGCTTCACTACACAAATCATTTGCTAGGAAGTCTATCAATCAATGACAGATATTTTTCATTGAAGGGATGTCTTCTTCCAAGTAAATAGCTTGATTCTGTGTCTATCTGCCAGTGGTTTGAACCACTCAGATACTGGCAATCCCCTAACCATTATGAGAGCTAAGGAACATAGAAAAAGCCCAGTCTTGGGTGGGGAGTTTTGATTCTAACACTGAATACTGAAGAGGAGCTGGAGAAGGAGTGAAAAGAACTGTAAAATTTATGAAGGTAATTTTTTTCTCTTTGTTTGGGAATAGAGTCAGTGGAGAGAGAATGTTATGAAAACTAAGACTTGAAAAACTTGAGCCCAATTTTGTTTCACGATTAACATGTTGCAGTTTCCTCAATCTTTGGGTATTAAAAGACTAAATATTTAAATCTAAATGAAAGAAAACAAAGTGATTATAACTTTTAATTACATGGCCATTTTTATAAACTGAGGGGATGGGGAGGATAAAGTAAATACCCTAGCCCTTCTAGAAGGTCTTTGAAAATAATTTGCTTTCCCTAGTTCACTATACATCTAAGTATGGCGTGGGCTAAGCTCTCCATGCCCAGCCCAGAAACCACGCAGGTCTAATGTCCCTATGCAGTTATCTTCCCCCCAGGACCCATTCTAAGTTCTGAAACACAAATGCATTTTGCACATGTGGGTGTTTAGTAAATGCTATTTGATGATAATGGTGATGATTTCCTGAGAGCAAGGGTCTCTCATCAGAGGAATGTGTGGTTGTTGAAGGCTTTTGATTAGTTTTCCTCTTGATCTCTTAAAAATAGGTTGAATTTTGTGCCTCTGCTCAGGATGGTTAAAGGGTCGCCTTTCTAAAGGCAGAGGAAGCCCAGGATGACATCAAGGTCCCTGCTAATTTCACAATTCTATGAAGTAGGATCATTCATTCTGAAGCAGCAATTCTAAAATTTAGTGCATAGAAGATGGTGACCAGCTGCTCTCCTCGCTGATTACAGAAAAGGAAGTGTGGTTAAATTTGAGAATGAGCGAATAAGGCAGTGTGGGAGGATTTCCTAACACCAAGGCTACATCAAAACCAAGGGCAAAAGCAAGCAGGGAATGAAGTCAGTTTGCTTTCCCAAGTAGCTCTGTATCAAAAGTGGGAAAGAACCCCACCACAAGAGAGGACATCTGCTTTCCACTTTTTCTTCCCATCTCTCTCCCAGCATTAGTTTACTTTCCTTAAGACAAGTTGTAGCTATATGACTCATCACAGAGATTTTTAGAGAGGCTAGTCCTCTCTCCAGACTACTAAAAGTCAAAAAAACCATAATCAATATTTCACATTTATTAAAAAATTGTCCAAAACTTGACGGTATGTAGTAAACATTCACCAGAAGGTAACCTCATGGTCCCATTTTCTGTGACTCCAGCTCAAGACTGGTCATATACTATGACTTGTACCATTTTTTGAATTCAAATACATAGCAGACAGTGATGTGCCATACTGAAGTCAGTGCTCTCCATCACAAGCTTCCATGAGAAGCTATGTTATTTCAATTAGTGGTTTGAAATAGTGATTTTTGCCTACATTAAAAATTACTCTAGAAATATCTAATAGAAATAATCAAGTATTCTGAAATCATATAAGTAAATTGTTAGAGAATACTTTCAGAGTATATGTCAGCAGATGATGCCATATTAAAATAGTGAATACTTAAACATCACTAACAATTAGTTATTTGAATATATGGGAAATTATAGCAAATACTATGAATATCTAAAATCCTTGTCAAGAATTGATTGCTTTTGATTATTTTCTCCATCTTTAAAACCTAAAAGTATATATATCAAACATCAGTGTCAAAAGTATATAAAATATAATTTATAAATTGTATTCTAGAAATCAAATACTTTTAATATCACAATAAATGTACTCATGTATTGTTGTGATAAATTCTTTCTCAAAAGATCAGAATGATATATTATCATTAAGATACAAAACATTAACCTATGTAAAGTCAATGGTAGAAAACTAATGCAAATGATAATCTTTGAGATGTCACACCTGTTATTACTGATCAAGTGTGGGGCCTCACACACTTAAGCCATGGGATCTACCACTGAGCTATGCCCAGGATAGGATCCTACAGTTTGACCACAAGAAAACAGTGGCCTGCATGTAATTTGAATGGACGTAGACTTCAAGATATGTAAATATGGCTGCTTTTGTTGGTTGACAGGCCCTCAGCCAAAAAGTGAAATGAAGAGAATGTACTTTACTGAATCACCAGGGGTGTGGATTCCAGGGTATGCTCTGGAAAAGATAATCTGTACTTCATTCTCTCAGGATTCTGCTTCATCCATGCTGCACACACAGTCTGTCCAGCAGGAAAATGAAAGCTCTGCCCTCTTTTATACTGTAAAAGGGAAGCTTTCCTTGTGTGTCCTTTGCACAATCCTTGTAGATGCCACTGTGATTATCATGATCGACTTTTGGATTTGTGTATTTACTCCCAGGATGGTAAGGATAATACATAGTTACACTGTGTAGGCTGTGGAAAAGTCAGAGAAAGTTTTGAGGAGACAACCCATAAGGAATCCAAACATGCATGCACATGACATACCCATATTTTCTTATTTTATTCCTAAGCCACAGTACAATAGAAATGTTGCACTGAGTGCATGGCTTATACTGATAGAGCAAAATACTTAAAACAGTAATGTAGGTGCTCAAAGACACTCCTCTACTAATAATTCACACAAAAAAACAGACCAGCTCTTCTGAGTGTAGTTACTTACTGCAGCACCTAGTGAGAAGGTGCTTTTGGGTTATGCCAAATTTCCAATATGCATCAATGCATTACACATTTGGGATATGTTTTATACTGAAGGGTAAAAATCTTGAGTTTATTCTTAATAAATCAAATCCTTATATTTGCATGAATACAAGAAAATGGAAAATAAGACCTCAATAATAAAAACATTTTCCCTATTTGTCTGAATAATGCGGTCGTAAATTTTAATACCATAAACCACATTTTCCTACCATAAAATTGTCATTTTCTTGAACCTGATTAAAGATAATTTTCTTCTCTTTTAATAACCAAATGTGTCATATTTGTTACATGAGTGTTTTGCCTTTGTGTATATAGGAATGCCATATGAATGTCTGGTGCCTACATAGATAAGAAATCTCATATTTCCTGTGACTAAACCTTTGGGTGCTTGTGGGTTACTACTTACGTTTTAAGAGTCAAGCTTAGGTTCTTGGCAAGAACAACAAGTACCTTTGTTCTGTCCCAATCATTTCATTTTTAATGCACTATATTCTAGTATTTTTTTCTAAGGCAAATGAAAACAGGTTACTTGAAGGGTATGCATATTTGAAATGGGCCAATTGTAATATGTGAGGTGACTGGTTTTAATGTTTTCTCGAAACTTCACTGATATCAATTTCTACTTTTGTGTATTGAAATGCATGGGGATGGGGGGAAAGTGGGTAATGAACCAAGAAAGATACACTGGTGGTTTTGTTACTTTTGAAAACTTTTATTTTTCATTGGGGATGTATGTCTTCTTTCTTACCAGAACTGGGGAGAATGAAACAAAATGACAGGAAATTTAAGAGTACAGTTACGGAAACATTTCTAAGAATATTTGAATTACTTATGTGTATGTGTGTTTACCCATGGTGTGTGTGAAAAGAAAGATGCAGTGCCCTGAGGGGCTATAGGGGTCATCAGGTCCCCTGGCACTAGAATTACAAACAACTGTAAGTGACAGGATATGGATACAACACTTGGGGCCTCTGCAGAAGCATTACAGATTCCTAACTACTAAATCATGACTCTAGCCTTCTGATAGAAGTATTACAAGGAGAAAAGATTTGTTTGGCTCACAGTTTTAGAGCAGTTTCAGTTCATCATGGCAGGGAGGGCAAACAGAGTAGCTCTGTAGTGGGAACATCATGTTCATTACTTGTACCTTATGTAAGATAAATGATGGAAGCAAAGAAAACTGACATCAAACCAGAGGCAATATAGTTTTCTCAGTCTGCCAATAGTCACCTACTTCTTCGAATTATGATCTTGTCCCAGAAATTCAACAAATCTCAAGGCAGTACCACTATCTGAGAGCCAAGTGTCCAAACACATGAGCCTATGGAGGCAATTTACTTTCAAACCATAACACTGATTCTAAAGATTGCGGGGGTATGTCCACGCCTTTATTCAAATGGAGATTAGGCAGCGATTTTAGTTAGCCAGTCTAAATAGTCAGACAGCAAGTACAAGAAACCCTGCTGAAAACCAAATAAATAAGTAATAAGTTCAATAACAAACTCATATCAATAATTCCAAAAGCTTTAGGAAATGAGTGCAGAGCAAGTTTTGGTCATGGTCACAGTTTACACTTGTTCTTTGTTGGGAATTCTTAAAACAGTTAAGTAATAAAATGCTTGATAAGGCTCTAGAAAATCTGAACTGCATCGGAGATATTAATCTAATTCACTCAGTCCTATAGCATATCCAGCAATGGTAGAGCATGCAGTGTTACACACACGCGCACACACACATATGTATATATATGTACACAGGTACACTAACCCAGGTTGAGTACTCTCACTCATAAAACAAATCCTTATAAATTTCAAAGCATTAAAAGTGTTTAGAATATACTTGTTATATGAAATGGTATATTATAGTCAATAACAATATTACCAAAAAAATATTACCAAATACTTTTAAGGAAATAATTCAATGCTATATGTAAAAACTATATGTAAAAGTTGACAAAGAAAAGACGATCATAAACAAAAGTGAATGGTATTGAAAACAAAGCAACTCAAAAACACAAGAATGCAGCTAGAGGGTTGCACCTGGATCACTTAAGAGAGACAGAACTTTTCCTGGGGCCTCAGACAAATAGTAGTTTAAAGCTAGTATCTATACCTCTATATCAGGGAGAAAATAAAGATAATTATGACAGAAATAATACTGATTGACATCTCTACATCAAAAATACACCAAACTCTAAGAGTCTTTGGAAACCTAGTAAATGAGCACAATGAAAACCGACCACCGGAGGCTGCAGTAATGCCTTAAAATTTTACATCTTCTAAAATTTATGTCACCCTTTAATATGCAATGCATTTTGATAGTATTTTTCCCTTCTTTCAACTCTTTCAAGATCCTCCCCATACCTCATCTATTCATGTCTATGTCATGTTCTCTCTCTCTCTCTCTCTCTCTCTCTTCTCTCTCTCTCTTTCTCTCTCAAAGAGACACAGTCTGTGAAACAAATGTCAAGACAAACAATGAAAAATAAAACAATAAGACAAAAAAGACAAACAAAACAAAAAGTACACATAATACCAACATGGAGTCCATTTTGTGTTGGGCATGGGGCCATCCCTAGAGTGTAAACTGTATACCCAGTGTTATTCCATTTAAGAAAAGTGGTTTTATCCCTCCCTGAAAGTATCAATTACAAATAGCGTATGTTTTTTCTTTTGTTAAATTCTTTATTGGATATTTTATTTATTTACATTTCAGATGTCATCTTCTTTCCCCATTTCCCCTCCCTAGAAACCCCCTATCCCATCCCCCATCCCCCTTTTTGCTTTTATGCCATTTTAATTTCATGCAAGCACTAAAGTCAGTTCTAGGTTGGGGAACTAGCAATACAATCGATGCAAATAGTCAAGGAACAAGCAAGACAATAAACACAAAATGGTCAAAGAACATGCAAGGCAACAAACAAAGTTCCATGAACACTCCCATGTCACTGTTTCTAAAGGCTTGACCAAAATATCTGAGCCAACTTCCCTGTCCTAGCCCAAAGTCATTTTCATGTCTGAAGCCTATTTCCTTGTTCTAGCCTAAGATTTAGATTCCTGCCTGTAAATTACTTCTTTGTTCTAGCCTAATATTTATATTCCTGCATGGGTATAACTGCACATCTCAGTTCCCTTCTCAGTGCTGAGATTCTGCCACTTTAGACTTGCATAGGTTTTATGTGTGCTGATACAGTCTCTGTGAGTTGATTACTCTTGTTGTGTCACTGTTTCCTTAGATTCAGACACTACCTCTGGTTCAAAAGTAGTTCGAGAGTATCTACAATCCCTGCTCCTACAACAGCAGCCTGCCTACAAAATATACTAACAAAACAGTGGCACAAGTGTTAAGGGAGTCATCAATCATATTTTACAATTGGATTTAAGATCTACTCCATGACATGGAATTCATATATGACAATGAAAAAAATATCTGAGACTAGATTGGTCCTAGGTCCTAGGGGGAAAACTACTACTATTATTCTGCTAAAAGAACAAAGCTATGAAATGACTCTGCATGACATATGGCTATACCAGTAGATCAGGGCATCTCTCAGACCAGATGCTGTTTCTTGCAGGTGACAGATATTATGAAAAAAAAGGGGAGGAGACTTTGGAATACTCAAGCCCTAAATGGCAATGTCTATAAAACCCCTTCCTTCAAGGCTTACGAACCAATCAGAAAAATCTTACCTTTTCTTATAGAGGCAGAGACTGTTCCACTCAAGAAATCAGGAAAACAAATTCCAGAACTCACAAGACCCCTTATTTTCCTTTATTTAAAAGTGAAATCAAGCTTGCTTGGCTTGGTTGCATTTTGAACCTTCTCATGGACAGAAGCTCACATTCTTCCCCACTCAACAAGTATTCAAGAGCCAGTGCTTCACTGGCTTGAGGGGATGGAACAGGCTGCAAATGTACCAACATGTTTAATTCAAGGGGAGAAGAGAACAAATGCCTACTAGTACATCACAGGGGTCATCTGGTTCCCCACTCTCAGCACAAAGCTGATATATTGATGTCCATCTATGTATTCTCCAATTCAAAGAGAGGGAAGAGTTCTGATGTCAAACCCAGCAGGACACAGTACATGCAGAGCTCGACCCCTCTGCTCCCAAATCCTCTTTGCTTCTTTCATCTTGACCCTCTGCCCTTCTACTCCATCTTCACTGATACTGTTCATATAAAGTTCCCAGTGTCTATTTCTGCTGTTCTTATTTGAACCATCTAGAGAGGCTACTCATTATATGGGTACAGAAGAGGATCTGATACAGAAATTTACTCTTCACTGATGCTGTGGGCTTTATGAGTGCTGTCTATAGCTCTTGCCAGGATGAAAAATATCAACTGTGGAGCTGGAAAAAAGAGGCTGTTCATGCTGTGACTCTCTCTGTGTCTGCAAATTACCACCTTGCTATACAGGCTGGTCCTGGTCCACTACAAAGTGTTAATGCCAACCAAGACAGCATTTGAATCCTATTATTGAGAAAACTTTTAGGGCTCTAATTCTGAAACATGCATTCATGATCTCCGGACAAACTTCACTGGGTCAAAGAACAATAATACTCAAAGCATCCTGCAAGTACCTACCTGGTGCCTCAGCATGTGAATAGTATAGACTCGATAGAGAATTGGATGTGCTCACCTTCAAAAGGACAGGTCAGGTAATAAGGCCTTATTAATACTAAGATTTTGTTAAGTTTTTGGATAGTGTAGTCTAGTTGAAATGATAAACAAAAATAAGATGTGTATTTTAACAATGACAAAAGATAATATTTACTTAATATAGATTATCATACACAAAACCTACAGCCATATGAGGGTGTTTAACCACCTGTTTCTTGTTTGAGAGTTAAAAGCATGGCAATGTTCAAAACTGCATAGCAAAGATTTAGGTTAAACTGACAAAACAGGGAAATTCAGAGTTAAGGTTGTCACAACATATTTAGATTCCCTCTGATATAGAAATGAAATAAATCCTCTAATGTTTGATGTCACATTTGTAAACTGTATCAAAATGCAGAATCACTCTAATGTGGGGGCTTCCATTCTTGTCTGAAATATATTTTCCACTTCTTATTTAAAATATAAAACACTCTTACCAAAAATGAGAGAAAAATTTACAAGCATAAAAAGCTTGTCAATAGCAGAGTTGAAAGATTTGAAGTTCTCATATTGTCTAAGGCTTGATTCAACAAACATGTAAAAGTTATTTCCATCAAATGGACAAGAATGGTGTCCTCAGCTTGGTACAGAGAATTTAGACTTCACATTAGGAAAAATCTATAAGTCAGGTGTCTTGCATTTAATATGCTCCAAGTTTAGGTGTTACTGTATGATTCTGTTAAAGAAATTAGATTATTATCAAGTATTTTTTTTTCAGAAAAAAAATCACATCAGAATATACTACTTGTGTATAAAAATAGAACAAAGATCATTTTATAATTACAATATAAGTGTGATAGAGTAAAATGTGCCTAATTATTCCCTTAAACACATGTGAATGTTGTTAACACTTGAGGGCACAATTGTCAACTGTAAAATTTTCCTATACTGCTCTTTATTTGTGACAAAGAAAAACTTGGGAGAATTTAGTACCATTGTAAAACATGTAATATTAACAGCTAAAATGACTTTGGTCTGAAACAGAAATTGTAATAAATATGCACTGGGATGAAAAGTATCCACCAGTATCAGCTTCACTGTACATAATATGCACTGTTCACATACATATTCAGATGCATATGAACTTACATGGATACATGTAAGTTTGAACTATGTGTGCGAATGCATACAATACAGCATTTCTCTTGCTATTTTTAAAGATAGAGATCTGAATCAAGACAGAAAGCAACTTTCTTTACTAATGCTAGCTTTAGGAGAATATTTTTCCAAAGGCTGAACATTTGATGCTAGATAGAGTAGCCTCACAATTTTTCAAAATTGATCAATATTTAGACAAATTGGCATATGTAAAATTATGGCCATTTCAGAAATCATACGTAGTACAAGTTGGCATAAATAAATTTACGGCCATTTCAGAAATTCGTAGAAATTCGGGCCTGATCCCAAGTCAAATATGTTCAGGGGCTTTTAATGAAATTTCAAGTTAGTAATTAGGACAGCAGTTTTAAAATCAATTTACTATGATATAGTTCAAAGATACACTAATTTGTGTGTATCTTTTTCCTCTACATCAACTGAAGTAATATTATTTTCACTGTATTCTAGTACTTATGTTTAAAATTAAAAACATGTTTGGTTACCAAGTTTTTAGCATCTTATAGGCTACATTGGTGGTTGAATATGATTTTTTTAAATGAACACTTATAGTTCTGAGAGTGAGAGCCTATTAGCCTATATAGTACCTGTGATTATCTGAGGCTTTGTTATATGTTTCCATATGAAAATCTTTCACAATTCAAGATTCTAATTTATCCCTGTGAGTGACAGTAGTTGGCGTCTTCTTGAAAACCTACTTAATATTTGTGTAATCAACATCATTTGTAACAATGACTTGACATATTTATATGTAGATTGTCAGGGGACATATTAAGGTCCATGTACCCAGATCTGAAACAAAACTTCATTGCATTTTCCTAGAAAATCTGCAGAAATATAATTCAGTGAAGAATGGAACAATATTTCTATCTTAAAGCTGTCAAGTTGCATACAAACTACTTTTTAACACCACTCAGATGCTCAGTAGCTGCAATTTCATGATAAACTCCTTGATCAAAGTAGAAGTTCCCTAGACTATAGTAATTGATGCTACATAGTTTACTTAGTTCATGCTACTTTCAATATCCTCGCGTAGATTTCTTTTGGGAGCTTATATCCTCTTATACATTCGAGACCTCAGTAGGAAGGGAGGGTACTCTTTTCATGACCTGACGAATTGTCCTTAAGTTCATTAACACTATTTCCCTTACTATCTCACTGCAAATCAGTTGTTAAAGTGATATATATCTATAAAAGTGTGTGTATGTATGTTTGAATAATAACAAAAACATTTTCAGATATCCAGTGTAGAACACTACCGGATGATGTATTTAATCATCACACACAGAAGTGTAGCTGGGGAAGTTTGGCAATGGGACACAGTGTACTTTACATCCTCTCTCTTCATTGACATTCATCAGAACACTGAATTCTAAGTTCACAGCCTGTATTTTTTTTTTAAATCAATTTATACCTTGTTTTATTTTGTCAAGTCTTACATATTTTTTCTCCTTATCTCTGCTAAAGAATCTGTGGCCAAGGAGAAATTTAACCTTTATGACTTTACTCAATTTTTTTTCTATTAGTTCTTCCCAATTAAATGTATATATTTATTTTTTCAAACTCAAAAATATTGTCATTAACCTGACAAACTTGTATGTGTTGCCATTGCATGGTTTGACATATCTGAATATGGTGAAATGGTTGCTAAAGTTTAGTAGTGATGTGTTATTTTACAGGGCTAACATGATTGTAATGAGAACAGTTAAGACCTGCTCTCAGAAGTTGCCTAGCAGAGAACATATAGCTGTTGCCTATTGTCACTGTGCTCTGAAGTTGATCTCCTGAGCTTTGCCTCCTGCCTAAGTGCAAAAGAATGTGGATTTTTGATGTTTCTATAATTGTATTACGTTGTGGCTTTGTCTGAGTTAATTCTCATTCATGTTTCTTAGGAATAGAAATCTCATTCAATCTGGACCTTATTCTTTCCTTCAACTACAGAACATTTCCCTCCTTTCAATTACCCATTCTCCTTTATTCTCTTTATCCTCTTTATGGTGAGCTTCCCTGGTAGATTTTAGAGTCACTAAATCTGCCCTTTATACTTCTGAATTATTCTTTTATACATTGTGTGTGTGTGTCGGTGTGTCTGTGTCTTTGTTTGTATGTATAGTTCACTGCTACATGGAGATAAATCTTTCCTGATGGTTTTCACTCTAGAAACAGTGTATGAATCATTTTATGGTCTTTCAATTTTTATATCATTATTTTTATTATGCATATAATTATTGTATAATCTGTCATGTACTTTTTGTGGTTATTGTTGCAGGTAGATCATTGTCTTCAGCTACTCCTGGTCCCCTCAACCATGTAAAAATTCTACTTTCCAAATCAGAAATTATTTTGTGTGATGTTTTAGACTGAGAATATAATCAGACAACCTTCTGTGAGGGAGGCAGCATCAGTTTTGATGAAGACTTTAAGAGGCAGAAGAACCAAGGAGCAGAGGCATGCAGAAACGTCTAGATGCTGAAAAAAAAAAAAAAGTAGTTCACCTACCTAGAGGTACCCAAGAAAAACAGTTTTCCATGCTGACACCTTGATCTTTGACTGTTATACTATACTATGCAAATACAAACTAGTGATGATTTAGCCACCAATATTAAGGTAAGTTGTAGTGTGGGAAGCTTTCATTTTAAGGGTACTACTGAACATATTAAGACCTGTTGGAAATCCTCTGCTGTGGTTAATTTATCTGGAGTGTTACCTTGTCAACTTTCCCTTGGAGACACAGACTTTAAAGCCTGCATTTCCTTCATTCCATACTACCCTGGGATCTCCAGTCTTGGATAGAGGCTTATTGTCATCAGCGTCTACCCAGTTCCTCTGGGATAATGCTGGTCATATAGAGGATCCAACAGCCATATTGATCCCATTATAGTTGGACAGCTGTCTGCTTCTACATCTTCTCTAGGCAAATATTATCGCCTAAGCCTTTTCCCTGTCAAAGAGCAGTAGTTTTTATCAGCAGTGCTCTCAAGCTCATTGCTACTTACTTTGAAGAATAAATAATATGCACACATTTTTGAACAATGCTGGAGAATATGTACTTCCTATAAACATAACCATGCCAACTTGACAATATCGTGTAGTCAGATAGTTTTAATGTAAGACAGGCATTTAGATATGTATTTCTATAAATCTTCAGCATAAATTCCTCTTTTCTAATGTGCTTTTATGTGTTTCTAGATAGATGAGTGTATATAATTTAGGTTAAAATACACATCAATCCTATCATAGTGAACCTTATAAAGATGCTTAAGTACATAGAATGATACCAATGTCCATTTTATAACTCATTCTATGGTGCTGGAAAAAAATTTTAACCACTGTTCTATGTCTTTTAGCATACTGTAACAGCTCATTCTGCCCCACATTCAGGGGCCACTTTGTTCTGGCCTGAGCTGCTACTTCAGTCCACAGGTCAGGGTCTAGCAAGAGAGAGAGTGGGGATGGAGGGGCAAGAGACCCAAAGAATGGAGACAAGACAGTCTGATCAAGTCTCTTTTATTGAAAGGAAATCCTGGGTATTTATACCCTTTACCACATGCCCTTGTGGACAAGCACAGCTGAAGGCACTATGTCATGCTAGTGACACTATGCATGATACCACGTGCACCTAGCTATCAGTGTGGAGACTGCGTGTGCCTTGCAGCGTAGATATTACGTTCACCTTGCATTGGGGGTACTAAGCAGCAAAACAAGATATGTGAGAAAAACAAGATATTTAGCAGAGTGTGCTCACCTGTTGTGGACTGTTGAAAACAAGTCTCTTGTCAGGGTATATGGCTCGAGATGGCTGCAAAGATGATAGCTGCTTTCTGCTAGGAGTCAGCTCCCAACAGCATACTACTTTGTTTTTTTATTTTAAATATCTTTATAATATTTAAAAATGAAAATTATTTATTTTTAGATTTGACTAATATTTAACAAATGGTATATGATAAGCCTATTTCTGTCTCTTGTTGATCAAGCAATATCATTTCTGCTAGTCTCTCACATACTGTCTTGTCGTGGTCACTAACTTACAGTGGACATTGATTTGTTCCATCTGACTCAAATCTATGTTTCATTCTTTATTTTACTTGGTTTCCATACCACAAATTTAACTGGAAGATTGTCATTTCTACTTCCAAATTACAAACATGAAGGACAAGGAGAATGTTTGTACTGTCTCATAGCTTGGGTTTGCTGATCAGGCATAAACACTGAAAATATCTAATTATAATACATTTCATGTACTCTCTTCACAGATTACTAAGGCTATAATATAAGACTGTGGATTTAAGGAGGTGTCCGCTTGTATCCTCTCCCATATTTCTTCATAGTCCCACACTGCTAAGTTCTATTATGTGTCACATCACTTAGGAGAGTTTTGTGGACATGGACGTAATCCAAGCTAGATGTATGTCAACCAAGCACATAAGCAATGCAGCATTAGTAAGTCATTCTTTCACCTGCTGGTTTTGCAACACACGGATCTTGCCTGTCTGTTTGCAATGTCTTCCAGAAGAATCTGGATTTCAACTCCAGGACCATCAGCAGAGGAAACTGACATATCCTCAAACATTAATAACATCAAGAGTTGAAGCTTTGGGTCAAGCCCAATATAATTATGACTTCTTTAAGATGTTGAGCCATCAAAGAATATCTCTTTGAGAAGAAAAGATTTTTCCTGGCCTTAGTGAGAATGCATGAACGTAAAAAGAAATTGGATGGTGGCTCTGTATGGTAAGCAACTTTACATGGCTACTACTGCATTAAAATAAATCAAGCCATGGAAGAACTTGTCTGATCTTGATGTCTGTTCTTTTATATTCTTTGTGCTAATAAATGTTCAGCTTCATTTGCTCATGTAAGGTACAGTGTTGATACAGAAAACAATACCTAGATATCATTAGTTTGTACTATTTCTACATTTTCATGATTTTCAGTTTTATGGTCTTCTAAATTAATGCCACTTGTCTCTCTTATGCTTTGAAACTCGATTTCCACCTCAACAAGGAAATATGACACAACTGAGAAAAACAATCATGAAATACTAAACAATAAATTCACCATTTTTACACTTACCATTGTAAATTAACTGTCATATAAAGGAAATAGAAAGATCTACTTGAGTATATCCAGGACACATGAGAATGATCCAGAAATGCACTGCATGTTTCAGAGTTTACATAACCCTGCTTGGCTTTGTAGGTACACGGCTTAGTTCAGCATCTATGCTGGATCACTTGTTTGTGCCTTGCAATCTCCTTTCATTAGAAGGCTATAGACTATTTATATTCTTGAACATTTACAAACTTTGAATTACTTGATGATTTTTTGGTCTAATTGAGTTCAAGTTACCTAATCAGAATTTGAATTTGTTTTATATATCCTTGAAAACCATACCTAATTTCCTGTAAAGAGTGATTGGGACCAGTGAGGATAGTCAATGGATCAAACTGCCTTACCAGGAATCTGACTATCTGAATTCTGTTTCTTGAGCGAACACAGTGGAAGAAGTAAACCAACTCTTTACAAACCTACCTCCAACTTGACCTCTTTAGGGCTCACCAATTTGGATTACGACAATTGTGCCTATTATTTAGGACTAATATGCCAAACACTGAGCTGTTATGTGGAGTCATGGACCATCATACAGGTACAATTGTAGATGCCAGAAGAGAAGTGGAAGAGATACATCAATCATAGATTTAAAATGAATATATATATATGAAATATATATATATATATATATATATATATATATCATATATTTATGATATATATATATGATATATTGTGTACATATATATAATTGGATTAAGAATTCACCAGTGGTTGTTTCCATTAACTCAGGCCAAAAAAAGTATGCCAAATATAGTTAAGGTCGAGGCCAGCAGCTACAGCATTTATTTGTTATCAGATATTTGTGTTTTGTGAGCAAAATTCCCCATGCTTATATTGCTTATTATCTATCACTCTATATCATTTGATAGTTCCAGTCACAAGAAGAATCCAATGACCCAGGAACATAACTGTATCTCCCTGCTGAGAAACAGTTGGACATTTATTGCTATACTTTCCAAGTTCTTGTCAGTACCTAAGGTTTCTAAGAGTGAATATTTCCCCCATAAACAATTACAGCTATCATAACATCCCCTGAGGTGCATAATTTAGGATGAGATGTTTAATGTTCTTATACAAGAACTACTCTAGCATGTAAATTTTTTTCCAAATGGAAAGCCAACTAAGCATTCAATTCAATCCAGAATGGTTACTCTTCCCCACAAAGCATTTAAAATGTCATTTTTCATGTACACATGGACATGCATCCCGCTGCACAATTGCCCTATAGCAATTACACTTTATGGAAAGAAGCTAAATTGGCAACAGCATTATAAAGAATTTGTTATAAAGTTTTATTTGAACATTTGCCAATGGAAAAATCAAGACTTTTTGAGAATAATAATATTGATGCTAACACAAGGAGGAGATCAACTCCATGTAAGATGGTCTGAAACAAGATGAGCAGAGGTTCAAAGAAGAAGGCTGATAAACCTCTGAGGGGTAAAAAGTTTTCATCCTTGCTAAGAGATTCTACTCATCAATTGGGGAAGCCAATTTAGAAGACAGTAACAAAGAAAATCTCTCCTCCCCTCCCCTCCCCTCTGCTCCCCTCCGCTCCCCTCCCCTCCCCTCCCTCCCCTCCCCCCCTTCTCTCCCCTCCCCCTCTCTCTCTGTGCTTGCAATGCCCATAATTCATGTAATGTATATTCAGAACATCTGAAGTTGTATGATTTACATTATATTCATACAAAACAAATACCTTTTGGTTGTGACTACTGGACCTTTGTTAATATTGTTACCACATCAAAATTTGGCACATTCATATTGGTAGTAAGCTGTAACAAAATTTCACAAAGTATCCTTTTTTTCTAATTGCTCCTTCAAAAGCAGTTTCAAGTACACCCATTCACATCTCTTATACTGCAACAGTCCCTCTGCTCTTAGTTGTATTCTCTGGGAACGAGTAACATGAGAGCTATATTTTGAGGCAAGTGAGCTCCCAGTGATCCCATGATTAATGAGGTCAAAGAACTCACTGCAGCTTGAAAACTTAGAGTAGAAAATATTGTTGGTTGCAGTCTACCATTGTCAAGGTAGCTCTCTGAGATCTGTACAAAATGGGGCACTCCCTGTACCAATGGTGTTTCCCCTTCTCTGATCTTGTCTAGAGAACTCAAACCTCCAAACTCTATATCTGGGGAAGGTCAAATAGTTCTTGGCAGACTTACAAGTTCAACTTCCTCTTTTTTTCCTTCTTCTCCATAAACCCCAGACATTCTTGGAAAGCCTCTCTATACAAATGAGATTTCACAGAACTTTAAATCCCTAACCAATGATTTTTGTTTACCCTGAAAAATCCTTCCCACTCTCCAAAGTCCATATATACCCTTTGTTCACTCGGAATAAAATGTACGCATACAAGTACACCCTAAATAATGGTCTACTCACAAGCAAAGATTACCTCAGAGAGCCGCTTCATTGAAGACCATCAGAGAAGGCCTTCCCTAAAAGAGCTTTAACACTAAGATCCTCTGACAGGCCTTCTCTTCTTCTCTACACCTTAGCACTCACTCCTAGCAGGACCAGGATTCTGAAAAATCATGCCCATTATGGACTCAGGTTCACCATTCCAGCCTGGTATAGAGTGGCATCTAGACACCCTGAGAAGGAGGAAGCAGAGGACTGGAAACCAAAGCTAGACCACCAAAATACATGCCACAAAAAGTGTTGCCTAGATATATAAGTAAACTATAGATCATTGTGCTATGATTCTATATGAAAGAATAAAAATTTAGGAATAGTGTTCTGGGAAAGATACAGTTGGTAACACCAGAAACACTCACATAACCACTGTAGATGTAACTCTTTGGCAACTTTGTAGTGTACTGAAGGAAAGTTCCTGTGGAAGACTTCCAATCACAGCTTTCAGCGGACTTGGACTATGGACTGATTTGATTTGGGCCAGGGAATTAAGCACTTGTCCCTTGAGATACTACACAGAACACAGACACAAAGACTAGAAAACACCTTGGTCCCTAAGCATCTAACATACTCAAGGCTTGTACTCAGGCTAATAATTGCTTCTTCTGATGGAATATACAAGTGAAACATATGGCATCATATCTCCCTTTCTAATGCAGTACCCTAACAGTTGGCTGAGATATTTCTAGTACACTTAAAATGTACTGATCTACCTTTATTCTCCCATTTTCATTTATCTCCTTGAAGAAAGACATCGAACACAAAACCTTTGAAGGGCAAAAAGTTAGAAAGTCATCTTCACATATAAGAAGAAGAAATAAGCTCTGAAAAATTGTGGAAGGCAGCATCACCCACCAAGCTAAAACTTATACTAGGCACAAAGATAATATACGCCCATCTGAGACAAAAAGGCATAAATTGAAGACAAGTCACAAGATTCTGAGAAAGCAATGAGTCTGATTTCAATAGCCACATTATTAGACTCAGAGGTCCAGCATTCACATCAGCATCATAAGTCACTCAAAATGCATTAACATGATGTCAAACAATATATATATTCTGCAAAATTGTCCTTCAAAGTCAGAAAAAGGAAGACATTTGTAAATAAAGAAAATGGAGGATTTTTGTTACCACCAGATTTCCCCATAAGACATGCTGTACTGAGTCCTTATTGAAATGCACATTAAATTGTAACTCAAAGCCATATGAAGAAAATGAGATCCAAACAAAGGAAGACATTGAATATTCTAAAGGCTAGAATCACTCTAGCATTATGTAACTTCACCTTCTGTACTCTACATGATTTGACTAAAATATTAAAATAGATTTGTTAGTCTAAATCTGGAATGTAATACAATGTTTTGTTTTCTACATAATTTAAAACAATATCAATTGTTATTTGGGAATATAAAATGAACAAAGACATAATTTTACAGCTCAGAAAACTGAAAGGATAGAGATGAAACCTTTAAAGGAAAAATGTTTTCATTATAGTATTCAAGTCTTTCTGGTATGAATTCTAATTAAAGTATAGCTTGTAACAACATCATATTATAATGTCATCCCCACACTAATCACAAAAAATCAAAACCAAAAAGAATATACAAGAAAAGAGATGAGAAAGAAGTTTAAATCCTCGTTTTTTTCTTTTGAATATTTTCTTTATTTACATTTCAAATGTTATCCCCCTTTCCTGGTTTCCCCTCCAGAAACCCCCTATCCCATGCACCCCTCCTGCTTCTATATGGGTGTTCCCCCACCCATCCACCCACTCCTGCCTCCTCACCCTGGCATTCCCTACACTAGGGCATTCAGCCTTCACAGGACTAAGGATGTTTCCTCCCATTGATGACCAACAATGTCATCCTCTGCTATATATGTGGCTGGAGCCATGGGTCTTTCCATGTGTACTATTTGGTTGGTGGTTTAGTCGCTGGGAGCTCTGGGAGGGCTGGTTGGTTGATATTATTGTTCTTACTATGGGCTTGCAAGTGTATACTTTACAAATGTCCGTGGGACCATTTTCTTGATACAGCAGAGTTAGACTACAAACTAAGCATTAATCATTTTTTAAAAAGCAAAAAAAAAACAGACAAACAAAAAGATGTCATACAAAAATAGCTTCTCAAACAAGATGAAGTCAAAATTAGAAATAAAGTGAAAATATAAAAATTTATAGAAATTAAATTAAGCTCTTTTAGAAAATGACAGAAAATGTAAGTATATTACAACACAAAGTAAGAAAGAAAACTGAAGAACCAATAAAAATTTACATAGTGTCAAAACTTATTGGGAGGGGACAAGAGGACACAAGGTGTATATGGGAAGGAAGATGGTAGGTCTGGGAGAAAAGAAAAAGTGTAGGGGCAGTGATATGATCAAAATATATAAAATTTTTAGGGCTGATAAAAATATTTTAGGGCTGATAAAAATAATTTTGCTGACAAAACTTCTAGTTACAGCAAAAGCATTTATAACCGGAAAACATTGTTCGTTTTACAAGAAGAAAGATGGGCTGGGGACTTGTCTCAATGCATATGAGTAGGTGTGAGTTGGAATTCCTAGAATGCATGAAAAAGCCTAGTATAGCATATGTTTCTGTAACTGTGGTCTTGGAAGGTCAGAGACATGTAGACCCAGGGACCTTGTTGAGAGAAGCCTAGCTGAAAAATCAATGTCTTCATCTGCTCTTGGCATGCTTTCAAGGTTATGTAGGTATATACAAACCAACTCCCATGTATTTGTGTGTGTGTGTTGTATATATTATATAAACATAATATGATATAATCATATAATATATATATATATATATATATATATATTATATACAACAACACACACACAAATACATGGGAGTTGTGCAATATATATATATTGCACAAACAAGAAAATTAAAACAAGAATGACTTCATTCAGTGATCTAACTCCACAGCTTTATGAACTGAGCAGAGAAAAAGAACTGAAACACAACGCTTAGAAGAAGAAATGAACCGTAAAGAGTAGAGCAGAGATTTCTGGAATTGAAACAGGAAAATCATAAAGGAAACCAATTTTATAAAAAGTTAATTAATAGCATTTATTTTTAAGATCCTCAACAATATACTAGCAAACTCAAATCACTAGCATATTAAAGGGATTATACACCATGACCAAGTACAATTTATTCCTGGAAAGCAAATATGTTTCAATATAAAAACCAAATTTATATAATATACCACATTAACAGAATGAGGAAAAAACAATACACAATCATCTTTATTGATGCAGAAAAATCATTTGACAAAATTTAATATGGTTTCCTGATAGAAGCACTCAGTGGAAGTACTAATAGATGAAAATTATATCACCATAACAAAACCCAGATGGTAACATACACCAAGCATCCCACATAATAGTGGGAGATGGAAAGGTTTCTGTAAGAATAAGAGCTGGTCAGAGATGTTCATTTTAGTAACTTTTCAGCATAAATCTGGGGTATCTAGCAAGAAAGTAAGCAAGAATAATAGTCTTTCTCAGAATCAGAAAAAAATCAGTTTCACAAAGGATATATGTAGAAAAAATACTAGATTTCATGAGAAAAAAATAAAAAATTCAGTAAACTGGTAGGGTTTCAAGTCACAACAACAACAACAAAAAAAAAAAAACAAAACAAAAAAAAAAAAAAAAAAAAAAAAAACCAAGCCTATATTGAATTTGTGTATATCCTACTAACAATTAGTATTTCAAAGAAAGGATTTTGAGGACAATCTTACTTATAATAGCCACATTAAACAAAATACTTTGTGAATGATTCATGCTATAGAAATATAAACATTTTCTACCAAATCACAGAAGATATTAATTGTGAGTCAGTTTAGAATGACAGCATATACGTGCCAAGTGGTTGATGATATTAAGATACAGATGCACAAATTTCCTGGTTCGATTTGAACCTGGGGTATTCCTTCAATTCATGCATACTGGGAAGGATTCTATGGGAACTGGGTAGATCATGGGACATGACTCTGTAAACAATTAGTACTCATCTTGTAAAAGTGTGCTAGATTTCTCTTACCTGCATTACTTCATTTAAGACTGGGCTGCTGTGAAGCCCAACTGCAAGTCCAGTACCTGCTGCAAGTAGCTGGTTACTTCCTGCTTTTTTTTTTTTTCAGTTTTGATCCAATCAAAGCTCCCTCCACAGAATGTTGACACAATTATGGTTGCTCTTTCTAGTCACCACTATCCCCCAAATAAATCTCTTAAATTACCAGGGCTCACACATTTTATTCTCTTAACATAAAAAAGAGTAAGGCATTATCCAAATTTATCCAAGACATTACCAAATTTCAGAAATTCCTGTGGAATTTTCAATGATTTTAAGAGAGAAAAACCCATCCTAAATTTCTTAAAATATCAGAAAATTCATCACAGTCAAAACAACATCAAAATAGACTAATCTGGAGACATCGTGCTTAGTAATTTCAGAATTCATCGCAAACGTATGGTAACCCAAAAATGTAATAGCAACTTTAAACAAAGCATGCCAGTGGACTGTAATGCAGGACTAGAGTAACTTTTTCAAGTATACGCAAATAATTTTGACATGCATGTTAAAAATATTCAATGGTGAGAAGTCAGCAACTGCAACAAATAAATAATGTTGAGAAAACATGATGACATTGGACTCTTACCAAACAAGATGTACAGAAATGATCTTAAAATGGATTAAACATAAGGCCCACTCTACAAGATGGAATTCACATCCAGCATTGCTTGGGTGAACAACAACCTGAGACTAGATAGCCCTGCGACCTATGGTAAGACCAATAACTACTGGTATAAAGTAGGTAGCAATAAAATCACTCCTAATGCATTTTTTTCAGCAATATCATCAGAGCAGCTTCACAGTAGAGACTGGGAGACCTTGGAATACTTAACCCTAAAGGGAATATCTCAAACTCCCTGCTCTTTTTGGCTCAGAGAAACCAGAAGAGGAGGAGGCAGAAAGAATGTAAGAGCCAAATGGAATGGAGAACACCAAGAAAACAGGGCTCTCTCTATTGACATGATCAAAGTTCATATGAACTCACAGAGATTGAGGCAGCACGCAGCTCTGCATCAGGTCTTCTGCATATATATTATGGCTTTCCATTTAGTGTTTCTGTGGGATTCCTGTGTATATTAATGAGTGAGTATTAGATTCTTTTGCCTTTCTTGGGATCTTTTCATTCTGTTATGTTTTGTTTTATCCAATACCAATGTGTTAGTTTTTATTTTATCTTTTATATTATAATATTATGTTAAATTATTATTTCTTAGATGCCTGTTTGTTTCAAATATGAAGCAGAAAGGCAGTGGATCCAGATAAGAGGGGAGATAGAGGGAAACTGAAATGAATAGAGGAAAGGAAACCCGATAATCAGGATATATTATATGAGAAAATATTCTATTTTAATAAAAGGAGAAATATATATATATATATATATATATATATATATATATAATACATACATATATATATATATATTAGAATTTTTCTTTTATTGGATATTTTCTTTATTTACATTTCAAATGTTATCCTCTTCCAGGTCTCCCTCTGGAAACCCCCTATGCCACCCCCTCCCCCTGCCTGAGTGAGGGTGCTCCCTACCAAGCCACCCACTCCCATTGAACCCCCTCAAGTCCAAGGGATGCTCCTCCCACTATGTCCAACAATGCCATCCTCTGCAACATATGTGACAGGAGCCATGGTCCCTCCATGTGTACTCTTTGGCTGTTGGTCCAGTCACCGGGAGCATCAAAGAAGAAGAAGCAATCCGTCAGTTGACACCTTTAAAATGTACCACTAGGCAAATTCTTCATGATATTGCAGGCACAAAGAACCAGAGTAAAAATTAGACAAAATGTATGTTTTCAACTTATCTTATTATAGTTGAACTTCAGGAGAAATACTGATAAAAAAAAAAAAAAAAGCAACCCACAAAGTATAAGAAAAATAAATTCATGAAAACTTTCTATCTAATAATAATTAAGATCCAGAATATATAGAGAATCCTGAAAGAATTTTAAAATTACCACAAGAATAATGAATATTCAAACTTAGGCAAAAGGAACAAACAGTTAAACCTTTCACTGAATAATTGGAAAGGTATTCCACAACCCCTATCTCTAGGGGTATATGAGGCATAACAAAACACTTACTTCTTTACTTATTTATGCTGGCAAATATTTAAAAATATGAAATAACAACTGATGACAAGAATGTAAAGAACCCAGGCATGGAGAATGGTTGACCTATAAAGGCACAAGCCAGACAACTTGAGATCAATTACTGAACACAAATGGTGGAAGCAGATAACTGTCTGCTTTAGGATACATTTCTTTAAGGACACATACAGAGTAAATAAATAACACATAATTAAAATAATCAAATATGTAACTTGTACCCCTGTAAAAAGAGAAAATACAATGGTGTAGTCACATGAGAGAAAAGTATTTCAGTCTCCTCACCAATTTGAAAAAATCTTATCAATCCAATCAATTCTAATTCTGGATATATACTTGAATAAATTGAAAGTAATGATGCAATGAAATAGACAATGTATACATATAGGTGACAGATACATAGATAGATAGATAGATAGATAGATAGATAGATAGATAGATAGATAGATGATTTGATAGATAGATAGATAGATAGATAGATAGATAGATAGATACATGGATACATAGTTACATAGATGATATTGATAGATGATAGATGATGTTGATAGATGATAGATATATACATAGATATATAGATGATATACAATCAATGAAAAAAGTAGATGATAAATTATAGATAAATGAAAGATGATAATTAGAGAGATGACAGTTTACACCCTTGAATGTCTAGTTGTACATGAACAGAAAATAAATTGTGAATATATGTGACATTTTACATACTCAGGTTAATGTTATTAATCTCTAAAATTAAGGGATTTTTAAAATATGGTACGATACATATGAAATGTAGTAATTTTTGCTAAATGCAATACATCAGTCAGAAAAAGAAAAGTACCATTTGATTCTATCTGTACAAAACACCAGTAGTAGTACAATTAGAGATGGAAGGTAGAACTGTTTCTTAGTGAGTAAGAAGTAGAGTATAATATTTGGTTTAATAAGCCTAAGTTTTAATTTATCTGGATGAAGTAGCTCTGACTCTAAATAATAACCACAAAATATTGATATATTCATTATAAAATAGCTCTGATAACAAAGTTTGTTATGTGTGTTACCACAACAAAGAGAAAAGCAAAATTAAAAAGGTACCAGTCTGCTTTAATTTTGTGTTTTTAATCTAGCATTTCAATTGACCCTAGTAAGGTCCATCCAGGAACCACAATGAGAAATTCTAGGGAATGCAAGTGGTGACTTCAGGTACCTAGGGATCCTACATCTTACTCTTCAGAACCTTGGGCCAAAGGCTTGAAAAAATTTAATTATCAGATTACTACCATCATCCATTTTATAAGCATTAACACGTTTTTACAATCAAATGAAAATATCCTGGTAAGGATGTTTTATTTCTACATTACTAATACATTACTAATGCATTACTACATTACCACTCCATATATTTATTTTATTTCTTTACCTCTTCTCTTATTTATCTATATTTATAAATGTGTTAAAGATGGCTTACAACTTCTCTCTCTCTCTCTCTCTCTCTCTCTCTCTCTCTCTCTCTCTCTCTCTCTCATGCACAAACACACACACACACACACACACACACACACACACACAACACACATATACACACACTATTTGTCTTTAACCTATCCCGTAGGGTTTGCTTATATTTGACACAGTCGTTCATACCTTAAAGAAACAATATAAAGATACAAGTCCATCCTCCAATCACAAAACAGCCAGCCATTCTGGGTTTATCACGAAGCTATCATAAAAAACAAAAATACTAGAAAGGAGTTGGAGTGAAAGGAAAGTGCTGAAGGGAATAATCAAGTGTAGTGAATAGTTGCAATTACAAATTAGGTAATTGGCCATGGAAACATTTGCTTTAATTTGAACATTCTGCTGTGAATTCTGAATTCACGGCTGTCTATTTGTGTCTGTGCTTCCCCACTTCTTGTTTCTTCTTTACTTTAAGAAATAATTATCTTCAGCTGGAAATAAAATATTCTGTGTGGCACATTACATAGATGAAGATCCATGCTACATCACTGCACAATGACAACCCTTTGTGTTGTGATCATCAGATATCTTACAAAGTCTAAAAATGGGAAAGAAAAATATAAATCCTGACAAAGGAGCTGATGATTCTGAAAATGAAGGGATATACCTGAAAACTGGAAGCAGTAAATTTGCTGAGTTGGATAGGTCCATGGCAGCTGCATTTTAAAGTGATTCCTTCAAAACCAAGTAGAAAAAAAATGAGTTTTCACAAATAAAACCAAGAGAAGAAAGGTTGCTGGAAGTGTTAAAAGATACTAAAACAGCGATACCATATTCATAATTATAGCATAAAATTCCCCTGAGATATCAAGTGAAATCATGAGTAAAGCAAGTTTAATTCACAATCCCATGTTCTAGAATAATGTTTTCCAAGCAATCTCAGTCAGAATATGTTGAAAATCATGGCTCCCAGTACCAACATCTTCTAAGCCTCAGCCAAGTCAATGGTCAGGATATTTGGGGCAACTATAATCAATGTGATAAACTTGATAGTTTCTTTATGGCAAGTCACTGTTTAATAGATATAAAAGGCTCTAGAAAGGTTATTCACAGCACATGACAAGACTTCAGTGACTTAACAGGAAGAATATAAAACTTCAATGGCTTTCCCAATATACCCACTAAAGCATAAGCTAAAAACGTGAAGATACAAAAATTAGTATTTGGCCACTGTAATTCATCTACTATGGTGTGTGTTTTCACAAGTTTATTTTTCTTTATAAATGATGCAATAATGCAAGCAATTATAACAAAAGTACTAATCTGTATACAACCATTTTAATACTACTTTGATTAAATTGGGAATTTAGGACATGAAAAATTATCTATTTTCTATTTTCTCATTCTAGCCTTGATTCTGGAAAAATACAGAAAGTAAAAAGAGTGGATGGAGCTTTCAATGGATAATTCTTATGACTCCGACACCACTCTGCTACACTCAGTGTCTCTGTTCAATATGTAACTCCCACCCATGTTGATATCATTCATCTTGAGCATGTGAAGGCAGACAGGCAAGAGAGTGCTGCCTACTGTCTTGTCCTCACCTGAAACAGTGTATTCAATGAAGTAGAGTGCATTGCTTAAAGAAATTGTAAAATTTCTTTCTAAAATTACCCATTCTGACATTTTTATCTTTATGTGAGTTCTGTAGTTATTAGACATATTTAAAACTATAATGCCCCCAAATTTCCAGCATTAAGTAAATTAGGATAGTTAAAATTTTTATGATAATTACACAGTTAATAAGCAAGGATAAATAGACATAAGGTAAGACAATGATAAATGCTTTATTAGGAGCAACACTTTCTGTAACAGATGGTCCTTGAGCATGCAAATTATGTGAAAAACAGCCAATACCAATTACGTTTATAATAAAAATTTATATAAAGCAGAAATATCCTATATTACAATTAGGGATTTTTAATTGCCCCAAATTTTTTTTTTTTATCAATCGCTGAATAAATATAAAGTAAGCATTTTGAAATATCTGTGCCTAAATAGATGTTCTTTGTTCAAAAAAAAGTTTCTTCTTCTTCTTCTTCTTCTTCTTCTTCTTCTTCTTCTTCTTCTTCTTCTTCTTCTTCTTCTTCTTCTTGTAATCAAAATGCACTCTCTGAGCTTCATAAGCCTCCTAAATAAGACCAAGATGATGACTCAGTAAGTAATACTCTTGCCTTCTACCATGAACTACTGAATTTGATTTATAAAACCCAGTAGGTATAGTCAAACTTTGTGTAATTCCAGCATTAGGGAGTAGAGACAAGTAACTCTTTGGGGCTCAGCCTACTTGTAAGTTTTAGCATAATGAAGAATATCATTTTCAAAAATCAAGGTGGACAGCATCCAAGGAATGACACAAAAAGCTGTCCTATAGCCTCCATGTGCAAATACACACATGGGACACACACATACACACACACTCAGAGACAGAGACAGAGGGAGAGATAGAGAGAGATCTTATTTCAATAATAGTATAATGAGCTTAATTCACATGTATTTTAGTGCATAGTATAATAATGAAAACCAGAAGATATTAGTGTTTGTTTTTATATAACTTTATCAGTAAGTATGTGGATCTTTCTATTAAATAATATATACATATAGTATATTATATATACTATAATATATTATATACTATAACATATATACATTATACAATATGTATATTATATATGCTATAATATCATATATATTATATATCATATATATTAGATTTTATGTGTGTGTGTGTGTGTGTGTGTGTGTGTGTGTGTGTGTAGTATAACTATGCAGATCTAGATACAGAAAAACACTGATGTAATGCTAAACTCAGTGTGTGTGGTCTGATTTGTGGTATTGTCCAATGAAATTTATTTTAAGAGCTACTCACAGAATCATGACAAACATTCTAAAATGGTAAATTGGCCAAATTATGAGGTTTTATATTTAGATTTACATAACACAGATTCTAAGAGCTGTTTTTTTAGTTTGGTAGAAAAATCTCATCTTATTCAAGTATGTTCACAGAAAATTTGCTTGAAAACCTCTACTGTGAAAACAGGTCACCCTCCCCAGGAAAAAGGCATTCGAAGGAGAAATAGGTCTCAGGCTCCATGTGGCTTACACAGTTGGCAGGCATGGAGTTTAACATGATTATAGCTTTTAGCTGTCACCTTCCTCTCATGAGACTTTGACCCTAATAGCAAGTTTTGTCAGAATTTACTGTGACCTTGTTCCTGGTTTTTTTCAATCATTTTATCTGTTATTAGTTGAATAATCAGTGATATCAATGAAATGTTGATACGATAGGTAGTGAGACAATTGAAAGATATATAGATAGAAAATGGATAAGTAGATATTTGGTGGATAGTAGACAAGTTTATTGATTATTGATAGATACAGGTATATAATAGATAAACAGGTATAAACTAGTATTTTTATAAGCAGATAAATTATTAGGTAAATAACAGATAAGATAAATTATAGATATAAGTAAAGTAATTAAATGGTACATTTATATTTATATATATAAATATAAATATCTACTTATAAATACTATATTTATAAGTAGAGAGATGTAGATTTATAGATGAAAATAAATGCATAAATGACAGGTAATAAATATCTAGATATATAACAGATTGATAGTTGATAGATACATAATAAATTGATAGATTGGTATATTATAGATAAATAAGTTGACATTGTGTAATATAGGTAAGAAATAGATGATAGATAGATATAAACAGTAGATATATGATAGATAAATATATGACAGATATGTCCATACTTAGAGTGTCTGAGAAAGAGCTTTCAAAGGGATCATTCAGTAAGCATAAGTAAGCACAGTGGGAAGATTCTTGTTTAAAAATTCCCATGACCTTGAACTTGTACTCCATTCTTTTTTAAACATCTGGTACAGCATCAGGAATAATATGGAAAGTCTCATCATCTCACTTTTTGACACTGACTTTTAATCATCCCAGGAAGGAAAACAGGAAGTAATCAGTAGGTTGAATTTTCATACTACTAGAATATCTAGAGAAAAGGATTGAAGGACAAAATTGATATATACACAAATGTTTAGACTTCCAAAATCTATCAATGAATATGTTCAAAGTAGAATGGGCAGTTCAAACAAAGTAGGGTGAGGGGCCTCTGTATCAAGAATGAAGAAGTTTTAGGGAACATGGAAGGATAGATGGACATAGAAAGGTGAGAGAAATGCTGCCTTGTGGAAGGATTAAAATATCAACATGGTATAGAGCATCTGAGTCACATATTAACTTCTCTGTGAGAAGCAGGCTTCTGATCCATAATACATCTGTTGTATGAGACATAGGACCTTATGATGTCAAAAGAAGAAATGTTTTCAAATTAGATGTGGGACTGCATAAGGGTATCCTGGTTCTTGGCTGGGCATGGGCCTAGAACCCCGAGACTCCAAGGGAGAAACGGCAGGAGTTCGGCTACATCCCCAGAACTCAGGGTCCTAACAAGCAGTCCAATCTCCACAGACCTACATTCTTCAGTCACAAAGGCCATTACAGCCCCTCCCAAAGTGCACAGGTAGAGGGTGTAACTACAGGCCTCAGGCCCTAGAGATTTACATACTAATGAAGGTCAGAGGGTGGAGCCAATTAAACATTGCCCCAGAACCTCCCCCTTTCTCCCTCCCTACTTAACCCAGGTCTGCCCTGAGTTTGGGGGGGTACATCCAGATCCATCTACCATCCTCCATGACAATAAAGCCTTTTGGAACCAAGGATTTCCTCATGTCATTGGGGCCTGCCGAGCCTGCCACCACCGGAGCTTCCAGCCCATGGAACCTGGGACCTTCCCCCAGTATGTGAGACAGGCTGCCTGGAAGCCTTCAGGCAGCCTCCACCTCGCAGGTCCCAGGCCGCTGCCGCGTAGGTCTGGGGCCTGCTGCCTCGTGGGCCCGGGGCCTGTGGTTTTTCCCCACAGATAAGGGCAATGGTTTCTCCCACTATATTGAGCCAAGTCATCACTCAAATAACCACTTAATTGTCTAGTTCTCAGCAGTGCTGTTACTTAAATAGAGTTGTCAGATACTCAGACATCTTTCAGACATGTCAGCCTTCTTTATGTATGTAGAAGTAGAAGGCAGTATATATATATATATATATATATATATATATATATATATATATATATATATAATTTGCACATGTAATATTGAAGCAACTAACGTGAAATATATACAAGAAATAAAGGGAGCGCCTAAAGGTAAGATCAGAACAGCTTACTTAAAATGTGTGCTAAAAGAGGAAATGATAAATGTCTTCCTTGATGGTGGACATTTGTAATTTATCAGTCTTATATCTGCCTGTGAATAACTGATTTGCACATGTGACCTCTAACATGTAACCTCTGCCTCGATGGATGCATGTCTCTGAAACGTTACTTCTCAGTTCTGTCAATTCCTTAGTCATCATACTTCTAACCCATCTCAAAGTTTTTAACCCAGAAATGTTCCTGTTCAAAAGAAGAACAGGGGAAAAAAATGGAACAGAGACTGAAAGGCCAACTGGGGACTGTTACACATAGGCATCCATCATTTCTGCAGACACCAAACCCAACACTATTGCGGTGGTCAAGAGGCACTTGTCGACAGGAACCTGGTGTGGCGGTTCCTTGGGAAGTCCGGCTAGTGACTGACCAATGCAGATGTGGATACTTGGAGCCAATCATCAGACTGAGCTCAGGGAACCTGGTGAGGGAGCTGGCAGAAGGCCTGGAGGAGTAGAGGGGAATTGCAACCCCATTGGAAGAATAACATACGCTGGCCTGACCCAGTTCTCCCAGAGTCTAGACCACCAACCAAGGAGTGTACCTGGAGGGATCCATGGCTCCAGATACATATGTAGCAGAGGATAGCCTTGCCTGACAGCAATGGGAGAGGAGGCCCTTGGACTGTGGAGGTTTGATGCAGGAGAGGTTGGGTGGGTGAGGGAGCACCTTCATACAGGTAAAGAGGAGAGGGGTGGGCGGATGTGGGATGGGGGTTGGTGGAGGGGTAACTGGGAAGTGGGATATCATTTGAGATGTAAACGAATGAAATGATTAATAAAAACAAAAAACAAAACCAAACAAACAAAAAAAAATCTACCTTCAGTGTCTTCATGTAATTATTAATGTTTGGTTTTCTCTCGATGAATTTTCTGAAAATAATTTCACTGGGGGGAAAAAAAAATCAGTGGTCAGTCCAATGCAGAACTGCCCTCGATATCTGTTAATACTAGTTAAAATCTGAATCTCCTTTTGTGTGAAATCTGTGACTACTCTCCCTATCCCTTTTTATTGATCACCAATAACAGCCTAGTGGATGATTTGTAAGTGTTTTGTCCTTCAAGGACACATGTGTGCTGGTACTGTGGGGAGGGGAACTTTTAAGCTCAGGTCTGCTTGCAAGACTGCCCCCCCCATTCTAACTTCAGGTTCCAATACATTCCTGACATTAAAATGCCATCCACCAGGAAATGACCGAATTAGCTGATGGAGCCCTTCTTTTTGGACTCTCAAGTCTCCATACCATGAGTTTAAATAGCCTCATTGCCTTACAAAATTCCATTTTCTGGTGTTTTCTAACACTAATGAAATGTGAACTGCTAATACTACAATAATACAGGGTGATATCAGAATCAACGTCAATTTAACAATTTAAACTGATTATTTCTTTACCCTCAATAACTTTAAAAAGCAGAGATAGAACAAAGTACAGAAGCAACTTCACACCCATATGAAAACGGATGTTGATGAAGGCTTTGGATGAGCTAACAATTCTACTGAGGGGAGTCTCTTCTGGGTGTGACTTTGACCTCAGACTACTGTTTATATTGTTTAAGTCTCCACAGCTCCTTATTAGGTTCCATTAAACATTAGGACAATGTCATGTAATATTTTCAGGCACATGAAGCACTTATCGTTTATCTGTTAGTTCTGAAATTTTTTTTTTCTAGACCCACACTGAGATTGGAGAAACAATGATAACAAACATGAACAGCCGTGGCAACTCCAGTGAGCCACTGTTCTCATAGCCTCCTTAATGGGAGTTTAGGTTCTAATTTCAGAAATGCTAATATGGGGGGGGGATCTTACTTGTTGAATTTAAACTTTTTATAAGCTCCCCAGACTTGATATGAACTCTTTCAGACATTCAGAAACCTAACGTCCATGTGTCATCCCTCTGTGGATGCTATGCAAGAAGGTACTAATGTTTCTTTTTTTTAAGATTTATTTTTCTTTTTATTTATACGAGTACACTGTAGCTGTCTTTAGACACACACCAGAAGGGGGCATCAGATCCCATTGCAGAGGATCGTGACCCCCCATGTGGTTGCTGGGAATTGAACTCAGGACTTCTGGAAGAGAAGTTAGTGCTCTTAACCACTGAGCCATCTCTCCAGCCCAGTATTACTGTTTCTTTAAAAAGTCCAACAGAGCCTACGAACGGAAGTGACTGTCTTTAACATTTATGATGTGATTATGAAAACTCACTATCTTCTAGTATTTACTCCTTTATCTACACAGTTGACATAAAAGGTCAAGTCTACTGATAGTGGGAATCCACGAGTTATTTGAAGAACTATAAACACAAGATATTAAACGAGAAAAATGAGGTTACCTTAATTTTATATTGTGAGAACAGGGTTTTATAGAGCAAGAATGTTAACATAGGGAGTGCAAAATATAAAGCATTCGAAATCAAATATGAGGCTAGTTGTAGAAATTCTTATTTTGATGTGGTAAATATAACTAATTACATTTTTCATAGCAGTGACTGTGAAATGCTTTTATTTTATTTGGGAGAACAGAAACTTAACAAAAGCTGAAACTACTTTTAGCCCTCACCCCTCTCTGGCTGTCACTAGCATACTTAGGTGCTTTGACAAGGGTAGAATCTACTCATGAACCACATTAAGCAATACTGAAGATTTCCATCCTTATAGCCACAGGCTCTTTCAAGACCTGTGCATAGAAAAAAAAAAAATCCTACAACAATTGAATGTTGGGAAAGGTCACAAGCCAGGATGAAGAGACATTGTGATTAAAGTTTTCCCTCCAGGCAGTTAGACCTTTCTGTGTTCTCAAACTCAAATGCAAAGACACTTACCTCATGCTAGATTCCTGTTTAAGTTTTCAAGAATATGGGTTGTTAGGGATCAGAATACTGCATGTGCTTCAAAGGATTTGAAAGCTCAGACTGTACCCAAACAGTGGGAACCAGGTCTTGCTGCTCATGACTCTCCTGTTATTTCCTTTCATTTCTTCTTTTCCCTTTTGTTCATAGTTTTAAAAGTCTCATTTTAAGACATGGTATTCAGATAAATAATTCTACAAAGCCTTGGAGGGGAATTGAGTTCTTTCAGTATCCAAAGAGGATGCTAAAAACCAATGACATTGCTACATGAACTTTAAAAGTTTTAAAGACTTATCTTTTATGGAAGCAACTACAATGCAGTGCAGAAAACACTACCAGTTTTCTGGTCACAGCCTGTTTTTCTGTTTTTCAGTTTTTATTTATTTATGTATGTATTTATTTTACCATGGAACAGCATATCCTTTCTCTTCCTCCTCCTCCTTCCCTCTCTCTTCTCCCCTCTCCCTTTCCCCTCTCTCCTCAACCCTTCCCTCTCCCATCTCTCTCTCTCTCTCTCTCTCTCTCTCTCTCTCTCTCTCTCTCTCTTCTCTCTCTCTCCCCTTTCTCCATCAATTTAGGGCAGTACAAAATTTTCCACAGTCATGCACAGATTTCTCACCGATAATGCTCTAAGAAAGAAAGTGATAACATTTAAAGTTGCTGTCCTATCTGACCCTTAACATTGCCAAGCCCTAGGACTACAATAGAAGTCTATCTACCTCTGTGTAAATATTAGCTAAAACCAAGGAGCAATAGCTTGACGGATCCTCTAAAAGTTAAACATACAATTTCCACATGATCCAGCAGTTCAAGTCCTAAGCATACACTCTGTTGAAACAAACTCACATGCTGAGCACCATTATTCCTGGCAACATCATGTACAATAGCTAAAATGTGGCTGCAGCCCAAGTGTCTATCAGCTGATGAACAGAGGGACAGAATATATGTCAGAAGAAATGTTTTTAAGCATGAAAATAAATAAAGCTATAATATATGCTACAACACAGGCGAACTTTAAAAATGGACATGTTCCATGAAATAAACCAGATACCAAAGGAAAAAAATGCTGTTTAATGCCATTCATATGAGGTATTTGTTATAGATGAGACACATTCACAAGGACATAAAGTAGAAATTCTTGCCAAGAGCTGTACTAAGGAAGAATGTGGAGGCACTGTTTTATGGAGTAGAGATTTTTTTGGAATGATTTATAAAGTTCCGGAAATGAAAGGAAGTGATGGGTGCATAATATTATAAGAATAATTAATTTGACTGGGTTATGTATTTAAAATAATACAATGGTAAAATTCTATGTCTATTTGTATGTATTTTATATATGTTTTATCCCATTCAAATACAGTATTTAAAAATCTATGAAGAAATAGATCAGTTATATTCTATTCATTATACTAATAATTATTATTACTAATTACCCTTCTTAGAAAAATTAATTTCATCTAGATGGATTTCTCAGTATGTCTTCTAGAATCCACTGTGTGTAAGTTTAACATACCACTGCAATCCAATTTTCTGTTTTTCTTGCCCTGAACCTTGTCATACCTGGTGGAGAGCCCTATGTAGGGGTATGTATATCAAATGACATCTTTGGTCCCTAGATAGATATCTCATAATGGAGTTGGAGTGGTCTGTCCTCAACAATCCAGGGCAAGATAACTTATCTTGTTAGTAAAACCTCATTATGTGAAGGAAATATAAGGAACATTGTACAGAGGGCGACAAAGGCTAGTTGGGGCCACAGTCCTTAGGCTTAAATAATACTCAGACCCATTTGTCCATGGCATGGCAGGTGTCAGGAATAACATTCATGGCAGGCTGAGAATGAATACCCATATTCTTACCTGCAGTATGGGTGCAAATCTGTGTGCCTTTCTTCCTGAGGTCTAAGAGCAGGACACAGTTCTGTGAGTGACTCCCGCTCTATTGATTCAACCTCATCAGTACCATGAATAGAAAGTACTTTACTAGTTCAAAGCAAAAGCTAAATGTCTGATCTGGAGTTTAGACAATAAAGGTCTCTGGGCTCAACCCTGGTTGCAAGTCTTGTCTATTTTAGGAAATGACTGTGGTGTTAATCCGTGTAGAATTAACGCCACCAGCTCTCCACTGTGCATAACCTTTTGACATCCAGATTGGTTTGTTTAAACACTCTTTGTTGATGCCGCTTAGTTATTTCCTGTAAATGCAGGCAAACTATGCCGCTATCCAGTGCAGAAAGTCTGTCTTGGGTCCCTGAAGTGATGACTGACTTTGTTGGACAGCTGCCACATTGTGTCAATTTGCAAGCACTTCCTCTATCTAAATCCATCTTCTAATGAGCAATGGAAGCATACTTAACCTGTGTTTTTAGAGAATGTGTCCAATCACATTTTTTCTTCCTAAGGACAAATTTCAGTGTGTTCAGCTGGCAAAGCCATGGTAAGCTTTAACTTATCTCTTTGTTGTTTTAAAACTGCCTGTGGCCATTCTATAATCTATAACAATACTCTGTACCTGCATAGAGAAACTAGTACAGAGCTTTGCCCTGCTCTTTGAATTTTTCCCATATGTCTAGATTTTTTTTCCTGTTGTAAATAATAAAAAGATGAAGAATGTTATCTTATAATCAGAAATCTTAATGACCAGCATGGTCCTTATTCTCATGGATCAAACCAAATTACTCAAGCACCTTAAAAAAAATTTTGACCACACAAATTACCTTTCAATAATAAGCTGTGAATATATTCTGTGATTTTTTTCATTGATACTTTCATTGATTATAAAATCCATCAGCTTAAACAAACACTATAGAAGCAGTCATATAGTAGAAAAGGGCAGCTATAATGTACTAAAATTGTTGGATAAACACACAAGAAAAAACAAAGTAGCCAACAGCCAAATGATACATAGAAACTGCCCAATGAAAAGTTCTCACTTTAAATGGAAGGATACATGCCATAGTTGTCAAAACTAAATAATCTTTATTTGTCCTAGATCCATGGTGCCATATAATGAGAAATTTACAGGGTCACTTTAGTAGTATTTTGGGCAATATTGTATGACCATAAGCAAACACCAGGCAAACCAACTTTGAGGTACATTCTACATATAAACAGACTAGGAATATTTAAATATTTCAGAGTCATAATTTCCAAGAAAAGGTTTAACTGCCAAAGAATAGTAGAGAATTGCTGTCTCCAGTGACCTGATTCAGTGCATAGACTTCATTTGTGTTTTATTCTTTGTCTTTCTTACATTGTTCCATATGACAGGAAGCTGGTAATGAAAGGATAAGGAATTTTAAAACATAGTGCATCCAAAATAAAAAAGAAGCATGTTGAAAAATGAAAAATTTAAGTACACAAGAGTTGGTATGATTAACAAAACAGACAGACAACAGTGGTAATATTATTGATATCTTACATGACTGCACATTATAATCATGGTATAGCATTAGATTTACATTTTTAATATATTGCTAAGTAAAAGTACTATTGGAATAACCATTGCTATTAGTTCTAATATTAGTTATAGAGGAGGAACAGATAGTTAATGCATTAATATGTGTTTATTTTTCTGATACCAGTGAATATATTGAGGTAAAGAAGAAGCTAAATTTAAATGAACCCAAAAGAAGAGCAGAGCTTATAGGAAGTCATGATTACTTTTATAACTTTTCCATAATCTAAAATAATATTAAAATAAAAAGGCAGTGTACAATACAGAACACATTCAGTAGACACTTTGTGTCCTTTGCCTCCTGTCTGCCTGGGGTGCAGCTCCATAGTACAAGTAGAGCCAGCAGGGCAGAGAAGAAAATAATAAGGAGATGTCTGCAGAGCCAAGGGCCTGATCCCCTGTCAGCTCACAAATCTGCAGGGGATGCATGAGCCTTCCTGTCCCCACACACTAGCTTCCTGTCCCCAGCTTCCTGACATATGGAACAATGTAAGAAAGACAAAGAGTAAAACACAAATGAAATCTACGCACTGAATCGGGTCACTGGAGACAGCAATTCTCTACTATTCTTTGGCAGTTAAACCTTTTCTTTGGAAATTATTGTTCACTGTGTTTACTGCATAATCTTCGAATGCCACACACTTTGCAGTTGAAGATTTTGACATTTCTTTCTCTAAAGAAATGTACTTGGACAAGCATCCGGTTCCACTGCATAAACCTCAAGAATTCTTTAAGATAGATTTTGTTACATTAGCTTGAGGAATAAATAGATGCTTAGATTAAACAACTCAACGTCACATGGCTATGGCTACACTATGGTGGTAGGAAATAACTCTACATATTACTGTCTCTCTCCACTTCAAATATTGAAGTCATCTTCCTGCCTAGAATGTGACCAAACTCTAATGACTTTTTTTCCAGTTAATATAATGTGTATTAATATAGATTTGTGGTTTTAACACTAGATCATGACATCATTGTAGATTCACATGTACCATCTGTGTCTTAAGTCACTCATAGTAGAAAAAGTATGTAACCAAATTGCCTGTGAGTAATGAGCAAACTGCTAATACTATACACACACACACACACACACACACACACACACCACACACACAACACCTGGGATGGAGATCTTCTAACCCGAGCTACATCTTCAAGCGACACCCTGACTGTAACCAAAATCCAGATTTACTTAGCAAATGCATATTCAAAATATGACTCATGATTTTAAAAGATGAAAATATTATTCCTGATTTTAGCTTCTAGGTTTTGGTATAACTTGTTATACAGCAAAGGAAAATACATACAAACAGAAAATACTGATTTTAAAGAAATCTTTTTTTCCATATCATTAATGCTTCTTCTTGGCAAACTGTAAATCTGACCATTATTTTGTTGAAGTTGCAAATAATTACTGGGTAATTTATTTTTTAAAACTTTTGTCTCGATAATGGGATATGATCCACTTGGTAAATGTTCTCTGTCACAACTTCAGAGCATGGGTCCCTAGAATGATAGAATATATAATGTATAATAGAGGAAGGAGAGAGAAATTCTCATGTACAAAAGAATTCATGAAATATTCATGGAATAAATCATGGCAGTGTCTTAGAATATAGCTTCTTTATATAGTGTATAAAGAAAAAAAAGGCTGTCTCTAATAGGAGCTACAACCATGGTAGTGTGATCAGTCTAAAATGGGTAACTAAAACCTCACTGTTACAATGTAATGCTTACATTTTATATTTGTTTTCTCTATATGTTTTCTTATCAAGTGAAGTGGCTGTAACTGGTCAGAGTGGCTACCAATCCATAAAGTACTATCAGGTTTATATGAACATCATGGCTGGCATCATAGATTTTTACTATGGCTTCTGAGTGACCAACTTAGATGGTTTTGACATTTAAAAAGTCAAAATTCTCATTCATATACCACATGTGAAATGTACTAATGCTTCGTCTCTCTAAAGTCAAAAATGGAAGCAAAAACTTCAGGGTAAGTGGGAGAGCTTTAGTGAGACCAGACAAGTGCAATGCATGGCTTGCAGGTTTTGCAGCTTTATCTCTGGCCATATATGAGAAGAGTTCTTAGCACCTCACAGTATATGTGACAAAGGATGCATTTTGTGTGGAAATAATATATGTTAGTTATGTTTGTGTAAACCTGTGCTACTCTTATTCGCAGCTTTGGACATTTCAGAACCTGTACTAGAAGTTCATTAATGTTAGGACTGGTATTGGTTCTGACTGTTCCATTCTTTTCTGAGCTTTGCTTTTTCCTCCTTACTTAAGCCCCTCAAAAGTTTTAATTGTTTTTGTGTGTATACATGCGTGTATTCGTTTCCTCAGCTCAATGTGGACAGCAACTGACTTCTTTTTTTTCTCAAATGAATCTTCTATCCACCCGCTGATGTGTTGTGTTTCCAATTAAAGAGCAGGAATAACTCAGAGAGTGCCAGAAAGTACTTTTCTGATGTCAAAAATTCCCTTACTGGAGATTTTTTGTAAAAAGGAAAAATATAGATAAAAAAATAGGAGAAAATACACAAATCATTTAAGAGAAAACATGAATTGTTGAAATCAGTTTTATTGAATCTGTGTGAGTGTGTACATAACTTTCTTTAGAGATACCATGATAACTGTGGCATATACGTGTTAATCATACTTCTCTGTGGATGGAAACTTGCATAGAGGTAACCAATTCCTCAATATTACACTGATAAAATACACGTGACGAGGAAAACAGAAGATCAAGACATTGAAGTAACATTGTGAGGATCTCCAGCCTCATCCTCTAGAATGTAAAAGCTGAGAATACATACAACTTTCCTCACAATAATAAAAATATGGACAAGGTGAATACAAGTGAATTGTACTGAATGGCTCAAATAGCAGAGTTTTCAAGTTGGGTCTGGACCATAAGTGCATATAGCAGGGATACAAAATACAAAGTCAGAAAAAGCCCATAGCATTCTGTGTGCTAGAGACAAACATTTTCAACCTTAATTAAATAAACCTTACTATTTATGATTGTGTGAAATACTTTGAAATTTAACAGAATAAGTATGCAATTTGTACAGATGAAACTTTGAGGAAATGAAAGAAATCAGAGATGTAAATAAGCAGAAATACAATTTATGTTTTGGCATAGACACTTGTTATTACTAAGATAGCCATTTTAGCAAACTGACACTTAGATTGAGTATGATGGCATTAAAGGAATGACAGTTTGGTTTGTAGCTATAGTCAATGTGGTTGTGGATTTCAAACATTCAGCGAAAAAATCTGAGGTAGCAATATGTTACTACCAAAGTCAGAGAGTCTAACCGACACTACTGATTTCAAAGTTTACTATAGAGCTGGTGGCATCAAGGCAGCATGGTGTTAGTTAACGAATAAATACATAGATCATTGGAACAGAGCATAGAACTGAGATATTTGTATACACAAAAGCATTTAACTAATGTTTAGTGCCCGGCAGAAGCAATTGAGAACAGAAGAGACAATCTTTTCAATGAGTGATACTATGTGAACCAGACATCTATATTCCAAATGACCAAAGGCTCACTCTATGGAACATGTGGACAGACACACAGGTGTAAAATTTTGTGAACCTGGTTTAAAGGTGAATTATTTAAATATAGCACAAATATTAACAAATGAAAACAGCAGCTGTGTTAGACATCATTAAAATTCAAGGGCTCAAGAGATGGTTTTATTTGGAAAGGCACATGCTGCCAAGCCTAACTATCTGAGCTCAATCCCTGGGACCTATGTGGTAGAAGAATAGAAACAATCCTGAAATTCATCCCCCAACCTCCACATGTACATTAAAGAGTGCTAGGGTCAGATCTTTTGGGGTTAGGTGTTTTGATGCTCCTTTGGAGCTGTCTGTCTGATCTTT